>VZSC01013971.1:143499-165512 GCA_013398225.1 Steatornis caripensis
CAAAAAAAAAAAAACCAACGAAACAACAACTGGGTGTTTAAAACTCAATATGAAATAGAGGTTTAGTAAGGATAATTCTTTTGGTATTAATTAGTATTTTTTAAAAAATACTATTTCCTTATCAGAATGAGTTAGGTTTTTCACAGAAAACATTTAAAGGGGGGGTGAGGGGAAGAACCGTACAACAGCCAGTAGCTTGACCACTGTGGCACGTGTTGGAGCAGTGAGGTTGAAGTCCCTGCTTTGATCTGAAGTGTGCAGTTGTCCGGTGTGTATGTGTTCTGCTTTCATGATGCTTTAAAAAAAACCCCAAACAACAAAGTTTTGGGTGACCCAATATCAGTTATACAGCTCTTGTTATGCCTCGAAGTATCATATCAAGAATGTACGTTGTATGAATTGTTTTTTGTAGCTATTCCTTTTTGAAAAATCTTTTTAGGACTTTACCTGTGAATACTTGAAAGCTGTGTACTGATGCAACAAAAAAAAGCACCTAAAATGTATGGAACATGATCCAGTCTGTCAGTCATGTGACATTTGTTCAGAGTTTTTCTCCTGGAGACAGGGGAGGGCGGTTGTTTTTCAGGATACACATTGGTAGCTTTGTCTGCATGCTTTATATTGCATGGATCTTGGCACCTGTGTATGGTAATGTGACCTGTAATTCTCAGACTTTAGGTCCCCAGGTAAATGACTGCCATGGATTGATGAACAAGGACATTTCAGTAACATCTTCCAAAGTTAAATGGACAGGTTAGAGACATTCTGTGCATTTACATACCACCCAGAGAACATACAGGAGGGTCAAGCAATAGCTGAAGATGAACTAATCCAAATTAAATCTTAATGAGCTTTGCTTTTATTTTTTGAGAGTCACTGGGATTTCTGCCAGTATAATGATGTTAAGGAGGTGTACAGCATAAAATATTATAGTGGGCAGTTCTGTAATAGCCTGCCCTTAGTTTCCAAAGGTTACGAAAGGAGTTAGTTAGTATTCTGAAATATAAATATGCATCCTAGAGTTTGATTTTAGTGTGTTGGCTGGGGAATCACTACTGTGGTAATGCTGGCTTAGTCTGTTGCAACTTGCTGTCTCTGTGTTTCAGCATGGGTTCACTTGCTAGAGAAAAGGGTCACTGGAGTGTGATGCCTAAGATTGCCAGAAACTGAGGCAGTAAGTAGGGCGCCTAAAACATGAGGATGAACGCTGCTTTCAGCTTCTCTTGAAGCTTAATGTGTTCCTACCTTTAGCTGAAGGGGAGTTCTGATTGGTGGTGGTGTTTAATCCATCAGGTACACTGATCATGTGGCAAAGAGTGTATAAACAATAGCTACTTGACGTTTCAGTACAGAAATGAAATCTTAAAAGCTTCTTGAAAAATCACGGGTAAGTTTTCTATAGTAACAATGAAATTGCAAGGTGAGGTTTGTGAAATTACCTAACGTATTTTAACCCAGTGCATGTGTGCAGTAGAACAAGCAAAGCAAACTTTCAATGCTTTCAAACTATGTTTTAAGTACTTTATAACAAAGGTGAGAGACTAACAACACAAGCATTTTCAAGTATTTCTATGTATTTTGTCTGAAAACAGTAAAAGTATTTCTAATAAATAGAAGTCGTAAAACAGTGTGCTATAAAAGTTCCATTTATTTTATACTTGGTAATGCAGGATGCAGTGGAGTAACACTAAATAAAATCTAATGTAGTGAATTTAGCAGAGTACTAACTGTACATTTAGATGATTGTGCTATTAACCTCCTCCATATAACCTCTCTAGTTTGTGGGCAACTTTTATAACAGTAATAAGTGATAAGGACTACTATTAGCATCATGAGATGAATAGTGCCCCTTAATTCAATTTTCTCATCCAAACTGTTGCAACAATGACCTATATAGTCTTTAAGATGAAATTAATTTTGGTTCAGAGCACCAGCATATGGCTTATGATTCCCTTAAGTTCTACTTAAGACTTATTTTTGTGGTTTATTTAGTATATCTTGTATAACAATTAAGCTCAGGCTAAATATTGTATTATAGTTTTGCCTGGTTTTCTTAAGTGCTGTTCTTTCCTTAGAAATAATTGTTCAAAGAACATTATATTTATATAGTCTGGTGGTCACAAACCAGGTGCTGCTGCAGCTGAAGCTGCCCATTGCATAGGCCTCAATTGTGCTACTTCAGATATGTGTATCAAGATTTATTCTTGAATTAGATGGTCATATGTTCTGTAATAAAATATTTGTGCAGTCTAAATAAATTTTTTGTAGAATATGACACAGAATTGTTTTTATTTTAATCTGTCAGTTTCATGAAGGAAACTTTTTCCTTTTAAACTGTATGGTTCATTTTAACTGGTCTAGATAGTGGTCGAATACTCAAAGCCAAACTAGAAATTTTGTGAAAAAGTATTTTGTAAAAGAGAATCAAGTTTCTAAGGGTAAAGCTGAAGCTTTACGTCACTTCTTACAAAAACCCACGGAATTTCCGAAGAAATATTTTATGAATGTACCAAAGCCCAGCTTTAAATAGAGGTTGTACCCTATATACCGAAGAATCCATTCCTCTGTCAAGGGTTCTCCTTGCTTTGATGCTCCAATAATTAACATGGGATGAGTTGAGGCTAAAGAGAAAATGGATGCCAATGATTCTGGAGACAATGAAGTGAACGTAACGTGAGTAACTTTATAAATCCCTTCAAAGCTTGATGGTATTCTTCTATAAGCTAATGCATGCGTCTTCTTCATGTGAGTATGAACTGTGAAAGTCTTTAAATTCTGTACTCATTTTCAGTATTTCTCACCCCACCCCACCGCCCCGATATACTTGTGCCTTCATTTTAATGCATGACTAGCGTCTTTATCTTGGTTAGGTCAAATTTAGATATCTAATGAATTTCACTCACTTCCCCTCCCTGCCCCTGCAAAGGTGTTTATAGATTGTGTCTGTTTCTGTGTTATGAGAGCTGTAGGGATCCAGCTTTTTTTATCTCTTTTTGTGTTCAGTTCTGTGGACAGTGGATCTAATGAAGTGTACTTTTCATTCTGTGACGGAATTGGCACCCGTGCAATGATAAAAATACAAAATGCAGTCATGATTTAGATTAATTCTTTCAAAGGATGCAGGAGAAATGTATTCCACTAACATTCCTCATTGCTCTTTCCAAGCGTGTTGAGCCTTGAACACTGAGGTAAACTGCAAAAAGTCTTCGTGTTTGAAGGCAAGGAGGCTGGATAACAGCACAGATCAAAATCCAAATTCAAAATGCGTAACTTGGTCTTAGAAATTCATTTTAAGAAAATGTCGTGCAGACTAATCCTAAATTCAGTCATAGGTCGCATGAGACTGTTCTGACATTTAGAATGGTCCTCAACACAGCAAGCTTTCAGGGTGACATTTAGATGGAACTTTTTAGAAATATATCACGTTCTCAGGAAAGTGCTGCAGAGTAGAGCAGATTTATAGAGCGAGGAGACTATTATGCAGAACTGTAGATCACTGCTGTCTGCCAATAAGGTTAGCTTTTTTGCTAATATTCACCAAGTGTCCTTTGCCTTTCTCCTCTCCGTGTTGAAGTAACAATTCAATTTGATAGCATTCTTTTAAAATATTTTTGCTGGGTACACTAAACTTCTGTCTTCTGTCTAATCACTTGCTCAATCTACCAGCCGCTTTTCCTAACTGATTATTCTATTTTGCTTTAAGCTGCCTGTTAACTCCAGAGTCAGACAGATCAACACGTTGAACATATAATAATATCTTTGGCTTTGGATAGGACATCCACCATATTATTGTGTACTGTATATAAACAATAAAATGATAAAATAAACCAATGAAAAGTAATTTCTAGATTGCAGTGTTACTGTGTGGACTACACTGTTACCCTGAGAAAAATGTATTCTTCAGAGTGTGGAAAAACAAACAAACAAACAAATCCAAAAAACCCCCCTCCCCCAAATAAAAAAAAAGAGGGGAGAGTGTGAGTAGGCATAAAATGACTGCAGTTACCTGGTGTCAAATTTTGTGAAGTAAATATTATAACTTTTTTGGAGTTCTGTAAATTACATGACACTTTCTGTAACATAGATAAAAATATTTCCTATAAATCTATAACCATAGTGTTTCGAGAATGTCTTAAATTTTTTTGATACATCAATGACTACTAAGCACTTCTCTCTAGGCTAGTGTTATACTCCTTGATCTACTGGCAACATAACTGAATTTGGATCATCTGGATTCAGAAACCCAAATCGTACAATGGTTTGGGTTGGAGGGGACCTTAAAGATCACCTAGTTCCAACCCCGATGCCATTGCCAGGGACACCTTCTGCTAGACCAGGTTGCTCGAAGCCCCATCCAACCTGGCCTTGAACACTTCCAGGGAGGGGGCATCCACAGCTTCTCTGGGCAACCTGTTGCAGGGTGTCATCACCCTCGTTGTCAAGAATTTCTTCCCAATATCTAATTTAAGTCTGCCCTCTTTCAGTTTAAAACCATTACCCCTCGTCCTGTCACTGCATGCCTTTGTAAAAAGCCCCTCTCCAGCTTTTACTCATGCATCGTCTTTTCCCCTGTGTATCCGATTCCTGCAGTTATATGGACTAGAGGCTTGACTGGCTGTTCATTTGGATTCAGCAACCACCTTAGTTGGCCTTACATGATAGGTACTCTTCATCAGTGTTTTGAATGAGGGTTTCTGTTACATACTAATTGAAAGGGCTGATGGAATAGGTAGAAATAACGAATGCCTTACATGAATACAATGCATTAAATGAACTCTGAGGCCACATCTGAATTTGAGTATGAGAGTGCTCTTTGCTGATGACATTACAGAAATGAGCAATGAAAATTTTGAAGTTGTGATAGTGTAACACTGAGAAAGGGGTTGTTTTGTGTGGATTTTAGGTTATTTAATTCATAGTTAAAGTTCTTTTTACTAGTCTACTGTCACATTATCTCATTTTTCTGTGTCCTCATTCATATTGCTTTGATATTCCACTGCTATGGAAGTATATTCTAATTAACTTTTTCATGGACTAGTGTAATTGAAGTTACAGCTTGGTAAAGCTGAGGGGTCAGTTCACCTTCATGATGACTGGGGGATTAGGAAGGTATTTAAAAACTTACAGTTGATAAAAATGCATGAGAGAAGAACCAGCCATTACCCTGATTTCAGTAAAAAATAAATGTGCTGTTGATTTAATGATGTTAAGTGTCCTTCTGATTTGTGAAAAGCTCACTGCATTCTTCTTTCTTTAGAAATTTCCTAAAATTATGTGGACTCTTGATGTTGCAAAATGTAGGGCACTCAGCTGGTCTAGCTATGCAGATAGAATTAGATATTTTTGTGTTAATGAAAAAAGGGAAGTATCTGACACTTGATTATTTCATTTCGTGATCTACGTCCTTGTGAAGAAATTTACAAATGAAATACAGAAGACTGTCATTCACTTAACTCTGTAGAACTTGTGAAGATAGAACTATCAGAGAATATTTGTGGAAGGTTTCATTTGGGCTGTAACAATAATTCACTCTTCAGCAGGTAGACAGAAAACTTTAAAAATTATCAGGTCAAGGCAGACTGAAATAAATGTGTTTGTGTACAGTATGTGAGTCTCAGCTATCCCTTCTACACCGCCAAAAGCGTAGTTCTAAAATGGTGATATGTTGTTAAGAATAAATTTCAGAGAAAAAACAAGGAAACTGACATGGATGAAAATGACTTTATTCCAATTTTACTTGGCAAGAGAAGAAAGTATTTAGAGCACTCATGCAGCATTGTGCACTGAAGGCTTAGTGGTCTCCTTGTCTAAGTCTCCTCCCACCCTACAAGTGAATGCCCTAATACTTGATCTGAAAGGTATTTTAGGGTTGCTTCTGCTTTTCTCAGGGAAACACAGTCCTCCCACACATAGCAGGAGTGTACTGGCTATCAGGGTACTCATTTTCTAAATGACTACACTTTAAGACAGCTTCAAAATTACAGGACAGCAAAATGAAGTTACTGAAATTAGCTTTCTGCATTGTGGAGATGTAGAGGGTAGATAGAACGTTGCTAGTACCTACACAGCTATTGGAGTGAATTTTAGATGTCAGTTTCTGTGGTTGGTGCATTTTTCTCCCCCCTCCTTCCTGTTGTAATCAAGTATCTCAACAACTGGAAACAAGTATCCCAAGAGTAAAACTTAGAAAAGCAAGATGACCTGTAATGACAGTAAATAATTTAATGGGAATTACTATAAAGATAAATGTTAATTGAGTAAGTTTTTTGTGTCTAAGAAAACAGTCGCTAGCTGCAGGTCTTAAATGAATACTTCTTCCTTGCTAGGTTTTTACGTAATGTATAATTAGACTGAGTTAGAAGTTGAGAGTTGTGTTTCTATTTATTTATTTTGAAATTATTGCAAATAGGACTGTATGTGTCAATTCCCCTTGTATACAGAAACGGAAAGAAGCACAAGCATAAGGAATTAATGGCCAAAAGTATGCAGTAAGGAATTTCACAGTTTGAAAGAGTGGAAGAAATTATAGGGTCAAGATAGATTTGTTTTTCTTGGGAGATTGCAAGTTAAGTAAAACACAATTATCAGTTAATTTATACCTGTAAGGACAGTTGATGGTGAAACTGACAAACGTGAGACAACGAACTTTATGCTGGAGGTGGTGTTCCTGTGAATAACGTCTTGGACCATAGGTTCAGAATTAACTGCAACTGATTGAGAAACAGAAGACTTGCTTGATTGAAGTCAATGCGTAAGATTCCTAAAGAACTATAGAAAATTAAATGGCTGTTCTGAAGTTGTGGGATTGCCCACGTAACTTTACAGCTTTGCCTTTCAGATACTTAAACTGTAAAGGGTTGCTCTTTGAATTCCCAAAGTAATTTCGCTAGTATTTTTCGTGGAGAACAGTTTTGTCTTTGTTGTGAATGACCACAGGGTGGCAACATTAAAAAAAGAAACCCCAAAGCATGAGCCCTTGTTAGATGTACAGGTAAGGCACGGGTTGTTTTTTGTATAGGTTTTAAGTTGTGTTATGAAGAGGGCAAGTACAAGTGGGTGTAAGTGTGTGTCTGAGAATATGGACCAACCTTAGGCTTTTGTATTGAATTCAATAGCTTAAGAGCTCATGATTACAAATGCCAGCTTTGCTTAGGGATGTAGGAAGAAAAACTTGATTCAGAATGAAACATTTTCAGCCTTTACTCTGGTCCAAAAAATTCTTCCATGACAGAAGGTAATGTTTTATTCTGATAAGCCGAAGTGAAGAATTACTGATCTGTTGAAAGCATCAAGTAAAGGGCTGGCTGGCAGTTGGTGTGGTGCACAAAAATATGCTGCAGTGTTATCATGATAAAGGAGTAGGATAAAGAGCCAACCTGCTGCTAGTATTAATACAAATATGAAATTTTAAAGTTAGTAAACTTAGTACATGCAGCAAATAAATTGATTTTAGATTTCTCAGTTTCATATTAAAATGCATGTATTTAATCTTGTCTTTCTAGTATGATCAATTTCTTTAAAATATTTCTTAAAAACCATTATTTGTGTGTCTGCCATTTCACCACTAGTTTATTTTTTTCTCACTGCTTGTTTTTAAAATAATAAAGTCCTTGAGACTTCTAAGTGCTCGCATCTTGAGGTATGTATAGTTAACATCTGTTTGAGTATTGCTATGTGCTTATAACTGCACGTACTACATTTCATTCTAGAAATTTGTTCACAGAAGGTATAATAGTTTTGTATTGTTATAGCATAATAAAGTGAAGAAGTGTGATGAGGTGAATTTAAGCCTTGTTGATTAATCTATGAATGGATTGTAATCTGTTTTGCAAAAGGAGTTTGGGGGGGATTGGGTTTCTAATTCACATGGTTTTCTTTCTGCTCCTTTATTGGATGACTTGATTTTTAGTAAGTAGGAAGAGATTCTGAATGAATCACTGGAACTTTGAACTCTTCCAGGAGACAATTAGGAGAACGTTTAATAATAAAAGGTTTAGTACTCAGGCTGAATAATGGTAAGATCTACTAAATCTTCTCTTCCATTTATAAAAGTATTTCAGTGAATCTGTGAGACTAAGTCTACCTTAGTTGCTCATACTAAAGTGAGAAAGAGGAAAAAAATTACTGGCTGCATGTCAGACTTGATATTAACTTGCTGTTAAGCATTATCTGCAGCAAGTAATGTGTGTTGCATGTGTATACCTCTACAAAAAGAGTAGCTAGCCCCATAAGCAGTTCCTACAACTGTCTTTAATATAATACATATGAATATAAATTCCTTAGACTTGTAAGTGGATAGTGTAACATTGATTAGCTTTTCCATAGGCTGTGTTAGCTCTAACTGCAGAAGAAAATTAAGAAACAATAGTACTACAAAAGTATTTTCCTCAAAAGACAGCTAAATTAAATCAGCAATTTGAAGCCTATTAAACTACGAAGGAAATGTGGCCAATAAATCTGTAAATATAGCTCTACCTTATTCTGAATTTTCATATATTTGAATTTCACGCTAAATGGCATCCAGGCAGGGCTGGTATGCATTACTAGAGGAAAGACTAGTGTGTTGCTAGACAGAGATGTTCAATATTTTCTATTGTGCTTTTTCTGTCTAGTTAGCTCCAAGTCAAGATTTAGACTTTTGCTTTGTGCTAAGAGAATATGCAGACTTTTCCTTTTAAGGTGGTGACAGCCACTGCAGATGTCACAATTTATCACTTGGTTTTAACACAAATGTGACATGATCTCATTAAATTTCTGCCATAAGATTTTATTGCTTTAATAATTTGTTGCAATATTTATAGAATACTATGATGAATTGTACGGAATTTATCATATTATCCACTAAATAACATGACAGAACAATAACTCAGTCACATTTCAAAAAGAGTTAAAATTGCATCTTCTAAAATTCTAGATCCAAGCATAATGAGGGCTCCTGACAATCAAAGGAAAGTTTATTAACTTGAAATCTTTCATAGTGAACTGATTAGTTTGAGTCTTGATCACAAACGCCTTGAACTATTCTCTGGTAGTTGACGACTTAACTTTTTAGAGTAGAGTACTTTGGCAATGAGTGTTGTCTTCTCCTAGAATAGGTACATAGGCTGAATGCAGGAGCAGAGAATAAATGATCACTTGAGACCTTCAGCTGAGATGGTTCATGTCCAATGCTGACTCTTTTTAATTTTGTTGAATAGTAGTGACACCATCGCTAGAACTGAAGGAGCAGGAAGGAGAGAACATGAACAGAGAGCGGAGTAATCTGTAACAACCCCTTATTTTTGTCTTAACCACCTTTTGAAGGAATTGGAGTTGCTAATTCAAGATACCTATGAAGTCCCGAGGAGAGTTGGGCTGCATGAAATCCAGGTATTCCTGGGTACTTGTAATTACCCACCAATAGCTGTTAAGAAGAAAGAGAGGTAATGCCATATACAGTAAAGGAAGGTGAAATAAAAAGCTTAAATGAATGACAAAAGCAGTAGCAGGTTGTTACTTAATCCTCCAGGTTATTAATTTTTTTACTTAAAGTATCCTGTGTATACCTCCAGCCTCCCCATCCTCATACATTATGATTTGTTGTAGATTGGCACTATGGTTATTTCTAAAATTCCAGTTGTTACTTGTGTGAACACCTGTAATCCAAAGAATCAAAACAGGGAGCAAGACACCAGTGTGATGAGAATTATACAACTACACAGAGAAACACTCCAAACATCACCGATGCAGATCCTTGACCTGTGTTGTCTACTGTCGAAGTATACAGAGAGAGTAGAAAAGCATGCAGACAGATGAGGAAGTACAAAGAAATAATTAAACAGTAATATCTACTAGACTCGGCCCATCAGCAGCCTTATCAAATCAAGGTTTCTTACAGACACAGAAGTAGATTTTTAAGAATCAGAAGAATTATATTATGATTGATTTTGTGAGTGCATGCAGTATGTCATCCAAGCATAATATATACTGTTGTGCTTGTTTTCTAATAAAAAAAAAAATACATAGAGACAGACCAAAACTGGAGCCTTTCTTAAAAAGGGGAGAAATTTAGAGGCCAAAGCCATAACTGGGATTTCTGTGGTGGCTTGGTTTTACAAATCAAAATCCTATATTGAATTATGAAAGAAAAATACAACTTCCTATTGATGTAGATATTTTTCAACACTTTCAAGTGAGTCAAAATTTTTGCATTGTGAAAATGAAACATTTCATCTTTTGTGTATGGAACTGAAGGGAAAGCATGTAGTTGCAGTTCAGCTCTTTAAAATATCTCTATAAGGGTGCTGCTTTCTTCCTTTGCACTTCTGTTCCTGCATGTGTAGCATCTCCTCTGTTATTGGTACGTGCAGATATGTGACTTCCATAAAGTGCTGCTTTACGTAGTTTGAACAGACATCACGAGAAATGTAGCTAAACCTGGAAACGTAGCCTAGGCAGCACTGAGATGGGAGGTCTGACTGTCCCTTTCTGAAAACTAATGGAATACGCTAAGTGAAATCGAAGCAATAGGGAGCTTCCAGAAAAAATTAAGTGATTTTTCATTTAGCATTCTAATATGAGATGTTTCAATTTAGTTTTTTCCATCTTGAAAGGAAGTATCTTATTTTCCGTTTCCTAAGGTAGAAGTAAAATAATGTTGTGGTTGTTTTTTTTCTGACTCTACCTGAGATGACAGAGGAATGATATGCTTAGCAGTTTCCTTGAAAGTTTGGTGGGAAGCAAATTGGCAGTGATAGGTCAAATAAGAGAGCTTTGCATCAAAACATCCCAAGGGGTGTTACTGGAGTGATTATCTGAACAATGGGAAGTTTTAGTTCCTGATCTGAATCCAGAGGAAAGACCGTGATGTTCAGTACTCCCCATCATGGTACAGTAAGGTTGAGTTGGTCTCTCTGTTCAGTTGAAAGATTTTGATGATCTTTCCTTAACAGTTTAAGGTTGTGTTTTGAAATTGTAATTTCTTTAAAAAAATCAGTTAAATAGGACAGAGACAATATTTGCAGTACTTCCATACAAATATCTGGCAAAATAATGACTTCTCGGTACTTTTAGAAATAGCAGCAGAGCTAAAATTTTGCTTGGACTTTGGATGTTTGTGCTACATAGCTATTATTGTGAGACCTATCGTGCTTCTCTAAACTATGCATGCATTTTCTTCTGTAGGACATACCTGGTTTCTTTTATCTGGGCATAGAAGTTTAGTAAGTTTGGTGCCCTTTTTTGTTCTTGGTGCTGCTGCTGCTGTTTCTTAAACTGTTATACATCTGGTCTTGAAAGTAAGGTTGCTTACTGTTAGTAATAATGTGTTTTATTTAACTTGGTGTAGTTATTTTGAAGAGCAAATTAACAATGACAACTTGTAATTGGCAATTGTGTTTTCCACACATTTTCTTAATGAGGATAAATGGGATGTGGTAGCACTAATTTAATTAGGGATATAGGAACTCTTAGCTCTAAGATTTTACCATGAAGAGTAATCTTTCTTTCTTTCTCCCGTCACACTGCCCTCCTCCAAGGCCCACATTCAGTGCTACATGAGATAAACTTGTTCGTGTATGGTTTCATATTTTGAGCACATATTTTAATTCCACTGGAAATAATGACATTTGAATGAATAATATTTATATGGTTCAAAGTGTCTTGGGTTTTTCTGAATTGTTGTTTCAGGTATTGACTAAATTTCAAGTTCAGATAAAGTTAAGAGTTCAGTAAGCATTTTTGATATTTCAATTTGAATGTTAAATTCACAAAGGATGGAGGCACTGGATCCCAAATGGGTCTGGTCTCCCTAGGGAGACAGCAAGGGGAATAGCTGTGCCAGCTTCCACGCTATACCATTGCAAACACTAAGCCTGGAATTTCTGTGTGCACATTTTAGTAATTATCTGCTCATACCTTTCAAGGAGGACCTTTTAGTGGTGTCATCAAGAACTGTAATAAGGAAATAAGTTCTCTTGCATTAAACTGAGGTCTACTTGAAAAGCCAATGGAAGTGCTTGAATACTTTGATTTTTAAGAATGGTAAGTTTTACAAATATTTATATTATCTATGCAGTACTGGTTTTTTTCTGTATGATGAGGGTTTTTTTCATAGAGTGGTCATTTTGGAGACAAATGATTCTATAAGACCTTGAAAGAAAAAGGTCGCTTAATGCAGAATGTACATCTGTACAATTTATACTCCAATTAATATCCTCAATCATGGCAGACAACTGAGTTAAAAATCACTATGGTTTCATGCCAAAATCCATAATATAACATTCATTTTGCTCTGCATAATATAATTTTATTTGGAGAACATATCCGACTAGATGAAGACATCAGAGTGTCTTGGCTGAGAGTCTGGCAGTAATCCCATATATTTGCCATCATTATATTATAAGGTTGTCACTGTGACTAGGATTGGGAAAAAAAAAAAAACAACGCCTTCCTTTTGGAAGGCTTCCTGTGGCTTCCCTGGGGAGAATTTCATAGTTCTGGAAGGATATAAATGCAGTTAGGTTAAAAAAACTTATATGCAAGTTGGGAACTGTTCAGGCTGTTTCCTTAAGGATTCACTGCTTTCCCATATTGAGAAACCCTGGGGCTTCATACAATTTGAGCTGGGATACGGTAGATATAGAGTATATAAGGAAATGAAGCAACTTTTGCAAACCTTTATCTTAAATTGTTGCTGTACAGCACAGCAATAATCAAGGCTTTTAATTTAAACAAATTGGCTCTTCACTTTTCAGATTGTAAGAACGTTTTCTTGTAGTCTTAAAGTAAGTATATATGTAATACGAAACATGGGAAGAACATAAAAACGAGAAGTTTACATGATTTTAAAAAGTAATGATTTGAATTCCCTCTACGTGTTGGTTTAAACATGAGTGATGTTCTTAATTTATCAGATTTATGAAAATCTAATCCAAACTGCATAAACTAATAGCATTTTATAAATCTTTCAATCTCTTAAAAAGCAAAACCAAAAAAACCCAAACCAACCACGCCCAGACTGATCAGTAGATAATGCATTTACCCTTGGGAATCCTAGAGTATTGCTTTAAGTGGTTAAGTAATGGAAAAAGAGCTTAATCTCTTACAGCTTGTCTACAAGTAAGGAAGATCAAAGACGGAGTGATCAGGTTTGCCAGTTTTGCTGCTCTTTTGAGACTAGGAAATTAAAACAGTTCCTCATAAACTAAGATTTGTAGTCCTGTCCTGAACAAATACGTTCATAAATATATGAGAACTTAAACAGGATAATAATTTGTCATATCTTGAGAGAAAACTATTACCTTCTTTGAGAACTAATATGTCAAATTACAAAAGGTCTGTCAGCTCAGTGAGATCAGTTCCAGGATAGCCGTGGCTTGGAATTTCTCATCCAGAGTTGTTCTGTTTGAACATTTGTGTCAGCTGAATGTGCAGACAGACTGTGACATGCACTCCTGTGGCTCCGAGCCCACCTTGTACCCCTGGGCCCTCCAACTTCGGGCAGTGCATTTGGAAATATCCCTCCTAGATGTGTAGTGGCTACCCAAGGAAGCTGATCCTCTTGTCATGCTCAGTGGTGATGAAAGCAGATCTTCTCATGGGATTTCTGTTTTCCCCAACTTACTTCAGTTGGTGGTTGATCTGACACCTGAAGCAAATCTCCTAAGAAGTGAAATGTGAAATCAGGTCAGTGGGTTCAGGCTGGTGGTGGGTGGGATCCTCACTTGAGGAGCCTCTTGGTCATTTTTATGTTTGCTAATATATGTTTTACATTTTGCTTTTTCTTCCATTTAGTCTGCAACACTTTTGTGTCCAAATTTACTATTAATAGTGCATTTCTATGTACGTTACATTCTTGGACTTGGTTTTCTTTGTTACCCTGGAAAACCAGTTCTGCCCAGCGAAAAATAAAACAAATTAGCTGTAGCCAGCTGATCAGTAGAGGAATTGCTGTTCGTACCTAAATTGGCTAAAAACAAATCTCTACACAAGAGAAGGCAAATTTGGACAAATCAAGTTTGGCAAGCCTCTGGGAACCCTTGGGAGCACTGTACAAAGCCTGTGGCCTGTTACTTGCAGTGGCAATACTCGGTGTCGTTGTTGCCAGTACTGGGCAATTACAGGGTTTCAGGGTTACACAGCCTAAAGTACTTCACAAATTTCTGTACCATCTCTTGCACGGACGTGAAAGCCTGCTTGGAGAAGTGTTAAAAATAGTTGAACCTTGCAGGAGAGCTTACATTGAGACTTGCCACCATATCTGTCATTGCTGGTGCTGTTGACACTTGAAAATCCTGTTGTGTGTTGTTTACTAAATACACAAGTCTGACCCATGCTGGTTTTTGAGCATACAGTGCTAGCTCTCAGGTGTTAGGGTATCGCACGTTGTTGTGCTGTGTACACATAGCTGAAAGGGAGGGAGAAGTATGTGCTGGTGGGGAAGAGCTACCCAGGAATGAATCCTCACTTTCTCAGGGGCAGGGGCAGTGACTGTGCCTGGGAGCGGAGCACCCTGCTCCCGACCCCCGGGCTCTGATGCAGCATGCTGCACAGAACATCAAGAGAAAAACTGAGTGCTAGCGCAGTGTGGATGTTCACTAATAATAAACAAAATCGTTATGTGCTTCACTGTAGCTCTCACCAGGTGATGCTGGTGTACATAGCCATTACATTTTAATCTATGTCACTTCTCATTCTTGGGGAGGCCTGCTATAGTGGTGTTGTCCTCAGGTGCTACATTATTTTTTGTGTAATAAAAGCTAGGAGGTGTTGCTGGAGCTGGTCTCTGTTTAAAATAGAGCCTCGAGGCAGAGATTCTTCTTGAAGAGTAAGAATCGGGCAAAGGCTCATAGAATCTTGTAGGTCTCCACAGGGTTTAATTTCCCCAGGAATATGTGTGAAACCAAGAGAGCTGCACTTTAAGTATAATTAGATTCATATTCGTTGTTGTGTTGTCCACTGTGAAGCTGACTTGCAAAGCCTTGAAACATTGTTGCTTGGAAAAGAGGTGGCATGGGCTTTAGAAAAAAGGGCAATGTGAGGTGGTGGTGGAATTTTCAGCTGGGCCAAGGCCTCCTCCTTTCTGCTCACAGATGTCTGCATGCTCATATCTGAATATCATTAACAGGAAAGTGAATGTAAATAATCTGTTAATGTAGAGGTCGTTTATGAACCTCTATCTTTACTAACGTACTTCAGAAATAGTTTCAAATGTTGCTGTTTAGGAAAACACTTGGTGTTTATCGTAATGTTTTCATGATACTACCTGTTTTAGTCACTAGTGAAAATAAATGCATTTGGAGAAGGAGCGGATATTACAGCGTTCTTGTGGGTCTAAAGGTGAATATTTTTTTCCTCAAACAGCAGAAAGGAGAGAGTATAATTGTACAATGAGCAAGAATAGAAATTGGTGTACCTGGTCAAAATTCAAAGTTTTTATATCTAAGTGTAATTGAACAGCCTTAGCAAAAAATGTGTGAGGATTCAAACTGTGTTTAATTTTTAAAGTAACTTTATGGAGAGAAATCTTCCAGATGATTAGAAGTGTCCAGAATATGTTTTTCAGCGTAAATTTTGCACCTGTGAAATTTCATTTGATGACTGAATTTTTCTGGGCAAGGGACCAAAAGGAAGTAGCCAAATGACAGTGATTTGATAAGGGAATAAGAACGTATTGTAGCCAAAAAGATGCGAGTGCAGTTTTTTAAATCTTTGAATGAATAACAGTCTCACTAGACTTCTCTTATTACATGTGATATTTATAAGCAATTTTTGAAACACCTGTTGAGTTCAAACAATTTAGTGAAGCCATCTAGGACTGATATTTTTCAAATAGCTAATAATATCTGTGCTGGCTGCTGCTACAGAGTTTTATTTCATTAGTTTATAACTTAGTAATATAGTTAGAATTTCAAAACCATTACCACGAACTTATGTATATTTGACTTCGATTTAATTTAAATGATTGAGAGAAGCCAAGAAAAGGAAGAGCAGCTCCAAAAAATAGCTCTGTATGAAAAAATCTGAAACAAACTACCTATTCTTAATGCAATAGAGCACAAATTTGCATTAGATATATAAAAGGTAATAAAGCTTTTGAGAGAATGAGGAAAATTTGCTGCTTTTACATAACATGACAGTTAAGTAGTAATTTCTAGTTTTAAGAAGAATATGAATAGTTTAAAATGCCTTAAAATCAGAGAAATATAAAACATGGAGTTAACTGATGAAAACCACAAAAAAAGGAAAGCCTCTAATAAATACTTCAGTTCATTTGCTGCTTGTTTGGGATATTTGTCAAGTATATTTTCTAGAACTGGATTTTTCAGATAATTTCCATCCATATAGGGTAGGTCTTAGAGGACTCTTACATTCCTCACTGTATTCTACTACCAGTGTCTCATGGATGCAGAGATGAAGTGCTAACTGTTTCACTGCTTTTCTGCATGCATACTCAGATACCCAAACAAAGTATGTGTATGAACACATGTATATAGACTGTTTCTGCCCTCCCTCCTCCTTTCTCACATCTGCACTACAGACTGACTAGGATTTGGAGGTCAGATGCCCAAATATCTTTGAATTGGACAGGCCTCTTACTAGTTTTCAGCTGCTTAAGGTTACCATGCTTTCACTTGCACTACTGTGTCACTCCCCCTGTAGAGTGACAATGATTCCCTTTATGTAGGTAGTGCTGGAGCTAGCAACTTTTAGTGTGACTTCAAAACAAGGAATTGCATTACTGGCAATAATGCAAAGATGTTACACTGTTCATTCAGCTGCAACAAAATCACACCTCCTTGGTGCTCTTAAAAGAAAAATGAGGTTTGGGGTTCTTTTAACCTGCTAAAGTATGCTTATAAAGCACAAGGGGGAACACTATAGAAGATGCTTGTATCAACTTTTTCTGTCAAAGAATGTTATACGTTCACTTAATTAATCTAACAGTTTATTAAGTCTGAGGCCATAAAAGAGGCAAGTTTTTCCAAAGCTTCCTTTAATGAAAACAATTCTTTTCTCTATGTAGAAAGATATTTTTTGTTGACACAATCCCGTTCAGTTAAAATAAAGAGAACTTAAAATGTCAAATTTAATCTGATTCTGAAATAGGGAACCACATTTAAGTTGGTATAGGAATATTGTTTTCATAAATCAATTGATTGAATAATATGCATTGAGTTGTGGGCATAAAACTAAAAATATCCTAGAAAAAGAGTGTACGTTGAATTAACCCATAAACCCATGGTTCAAGTCACGTGGCCTATCATTATGCATTTAAATGGCATCTGACTTAGAGGTGAATTAATACTTGGTTATTATTTTGGAGGTTCAGGAGCTGAGTTAAAAATAGTTAAAAATAATTTTAATCCTAGCTGAGACAAAATTTTCCTGAGGGAGAATCTTGTTCTCTCTCAGGAAAAAAAAAATCCTTTAGCCTATGCTTTAAAAAGGGACTATGCACCATTTATGGAACTTAGCTGTTAAGAGGACTTGAAATAATTATCTAAGCCATCCAAGGCATAGAGGACCCAGGGATTTATTTCTGCTTTTGAATGGAATGGAGAATTTATTAGTGTTTTGTCTCACACTTCAGAAGAACTTCATAACTATTGGGATAAAGTAATCCTAATGTTGTCTTTCATGTGCGAGCTGTTCCACTTCATGCTAAGTATGCAAATACTATTGAGAAAACATGAGGGTTTTTTAATAGCCAAGGATTGCTACAGTAATCTGAGAGGCGGTGTGTCTGAGCTCCCGCTTCTGCTACAGTGATGATTTGATATTTATATCTAATAATATTTACTATTTATTTGTAAATCCTGTTCTGTTTAATATAACTGCCAAAGCATTTTCTGCTTTATAATGTTGTGTACCAGGGTGCTCAGACAGATTGTGGAGTCTCCATCCTTAAAAATACCCCAAGCCCAACTGAACGTGGCCCTGAGCAACTAGATCCACCCTCAAAAATAGTTACAATAGACTGCATAGCCTGGAAGTTTTCTTTCCTCTGCCTGCTTCCCCGCAGCCTTGATCAAGAGACTTATGTAGGCTTTAACACTGATGACCACTTACTGTATTACAGTATAACATATAGATGGCATGCCGTAAAGAACTGTAAAGACATTTCACAGTGTATGCATTCTTTTTATAGGGGAATACTCCATTTAAACATTCAGTTGAACAAAATTTAGGTAGTAATTAAAAGTGTTTAACCTACATAAAAAAATTTATGTTGGCTATACAATTAATTTTATTACACAAATTGCATTAAACTTAAGAACTAATGACCTTATCTTAATGCACTAATGTATTTTTCATTAAAATGAAACATCCTGTTAGCCAGGCAATAACCACCAAGAAAGGAAGAGATGGAAAAGGTCCACAATATACCATGTACAACATCTATCTTAAAAAAAAAAAAAAAAAAAGCCAGTAATGCAACATTTTTCAATTTATTACTGTGTCAGATTGGAAAGTTTAAACTGTAATTAAATGGATGGGAACTACTAATACATTGTCATTTTACAACTTGGATAGCTTCTACTGCTGAGCTGTCCTACCTCCTTCCGTAAATTACAGCTGTTGCTTGGTCTTTTATGCAGGCTTTTACATGTGGGATATATTAATCATCAAGGAACATTATTGAATGTATTTCCAGACATAGGAAAAGCCATTATTTCTTCTGTCAAATCCAACTTCCACCTGTATGCTACAATGCTATATGTGTTTTTAGGGGTTTCTTGTATTTGTTGTATGCCGATAAGAATGTGTGTCTTATAGATGAAGTTATCTAAATGACTTAAGGTGGTAACTTTGTGCAAGAGTGAATATGTGAATAATGCTTTTTACTGTCATGACATGGTTTCTGAAGTACAGCAAATGTAAGATTTATGATATAAGTGTATTTAGGAGCAAACTATTTTTAGCAACATTATATTATGACTAGTAGGGGAATTTTTTATACTTAACGAGTAATGTTCATGAGTTGCATATAGGATCTTACTTAAGGCCGTGTGCCAGTAGGTACAAGCACAGGCTAATGGGATTAAGACTACATTTCCTTTTATCTCAGAAATCGGGATGTTAAGCTTTTTTTGATGGGAGGTGAAAGTACTTAACTTTTTTGTCTTTTTTTAATCATGCTTTTAGATGCCAAGTTCTTGTAAACAGGTCAGGTTGGGTATAGCATGTTGTTTAAGAAAAAATTTCTGAAGGCTTGTTCATTCCTTGTTATTGTGGAGAAATAGTATTTTGGATCAGATTGTGATTCTTATTAACACGTTGATGGACCTGATTCCTGTCCCCCTCACCTGCCAAAAAAACCCAAACCAAACCCAAATCCAAATAAATCAAACAAAAAAAGGATGAAAAAAGCCACCAAGCAAACTTGAAAATAATGATAGACGTTCAAACCATGCACAGCTTTCTCTGGTTTTGATGGAAGAGACCACTTATTCCCTTTGGAGAAAGAAAAAAATCTCAGTTGGTTAATTGTATGTATTGGGTCTTGTTATAGAGTTGGCCTCAATAGATGAAGTTCCCAAGAACAGTCATGTACAGCAAGAATAGTCTTCTCCTTACTTCATAGATGGCTTGATAGGCTTTATAGTTTCTTACGCTTAGCTGCTAATAGTGTTCATTCATTCTTTAAATAGGAAGAGATATATCTTCCGTAAATGTATTTTCTTTAAGTAGTGTCATATACTGTGATTGTAGAAAACTGGAAAAAAATTATGCCGCTTCTGTTTAGAAGTGGTGAAAATACTCTGTGCATTTTATAGCTTTTCAAAAGAATGAACCACAGAAGACTATTTTGTGTAAATGACTGCTGGACTAATCATCTTGGTGCAGTAGTTAAATTTTTTGAACAAAAAAGTTCATGTAACTTTCAGATAACATTTCTTGAATCTCAATGGAGTTTATCTTCATTTTCGCTAGATGTTTGGTGTTTTTTATGTGATGGAGTGTGTGTGCATGTGCATTTTGTTTGTTTTACTTTAGTTGATGAGTGTTGCCAGGATGGTAGAAAGAGAGTAGAACGAGATAGATAACCATTCTGTGTGAGTTTGATTTTTTGAGGCAGGAAGGCCTCTGGAGATCATCTAGTCCAACCCTCTGCTCAGAGCAGGTTGCTGAGGGCTACGTCCATTTGGGTTTTCAGTATTTCCAGGGATGGAGACTCCACAGCCTCTCCAGGCAACTTGTTCCAGTGTATGACCACCTTTACAGTAGAAAAGTGCTTTCTTTATGTTCAGAAGGAATTTCCTGGACTTTGGTAGTGCCTATTGCCTCTGATCCTGTCACTGGGTGCCACTGACTGAGAGCCTGGCTCCCTCTTTTTTTATTCCACCCATCAGGTATTTATACACGTTGATGAGATCCCCTAAGCCTCCTCTGCTCCAGGCTGAACAGTCCCAGCTCTCAGCCTCTCCTAATTTGACAGATGCTCCAGCCCTTTAATAATCTTTGTGGCCTTTCCCTGGACTTGCTCCAGTATTTCCCTGTCTTGTAGTGGGGAGCCCAGCGCTGGACCCAGCACTCCCATGTATTTCTCCCCACTGCCGAGCAGAGGGGAAGGATCATCCTCTTCAACCTGCTGGCTACCCTCTACCTAATGCTGCTCAAGAAGCTGTTTGTCCTTCTTTGCTCCAAGAGTGCATTGCTTCAGTTGGTGTCCAACTTGGTGTCTACTAGGACCCCCATGGCCTTTTCCACATGTCTGCTTTCCAGCTGGTCAGCCCCCAGCTAGTACAGGTGCATGGGATTTTATTCCACCCCAAGTGCAGGACTTTGCATATCCCATTGTTGACATTCATGCAGTTCCTTTTGGCTCACTTGTCCAGCCTGCTGAGGTCTTTCTGAATGGCAGCACAACCCTCTGGTGCATCAGTCAATCCCCTCAGTTTTGTGTCTTCTGCAAAAATGTAATGCTTTGTGTGTACAGATGAAACTTTTGTCTCTGTTATGGAAATAAAGAATGCAAACAGCCTTGAGGCTGAGACTGCTGAGTGCTATCAGCTCTTTGTGTTTAGAATGGCTGGATGCCAATTAGAAATCTTTTTTTGCCCACACGACATCCTTGTCTCTAATTTAGAGAGACTTGGACTGGATAGATGGACCACTCTCTGGATAAGGAATTGGCTGGATGGTGACACTCAAAGTATTGTGGTCAACAGCTGGATGTCCAGGTGGAGGCCAGTGACGAGTTGAGTTCCTCAGGTATTGAGCCCAGTGCTGTTTAACATATTTGCCAACAACACGAGCAGTGGGATTGAGTGCACCCTTAGCAAGTTTGCCAATGACACCAAGCTGTGTGGTGTAGTTGATAGACTGGAGGGAAGGGAAGTCCTCCAGAGGGACCTTGACAGGCTCAAGAGGTGGACCCATGCATCCTGCACTAAATTCAATAAGGCCAGGTGTGAGGCCTTGCACATAGGTTGGGGCGATCCCAAGCCAGATACAGGTTGGGCAGAGAAGGGACTGAAAGCAGCCCTGAGGAGAAGGTCTTGGGGGTCTTGGTTGATGAGGAGCTCAACATGAGCCAGCAATGCATGCTTGCAGCCGAGAAGGCCATCTGCATCCTGGTGTGCATCAAAAGAAGCGTGGCCAGCAGATCAAAGGAGGTGATTCTCTCCCTCTGCTCTCGTGAGACCCCACCTGGAGTACTGCATCCAGCTCTGGGGGCCCCAACAGAAGAAGGCCCTAGACATGTTGTAGCAAGTCCAGAGGAGTGCCACAAAGACAATCATGGGGCTGGAGCAGCTCTCCTATGAAGACAGGCTGAGAGAGTTGTGGTTGTTCAGCCTGGAGAAGAGGAGGCTCTGGGGAGACCCTACAGCAGCCTTCCAGTACCTGGAGGGGCCCGCAAGAGAGCTGGAGAGGAGGGACTTTATACAGGGGCATGTAGTGATAGGACAAGGGGTAATGGTTTTAAACTGAAAGAGGGCAGACTTANCCCTAGACATGTTGTAGCAAGTCCAGAGGAGTGCCACAAAGACAATCATGGGGCTGGAGCAGCTCTCCTATGAAGACAG
>VZSC01013973.1:0-77261 GCA_013398225.1 Steatornis caripensis
CTTGCTTTGACGAGGGGCTGAACGACAGGTAGGTTCTGCAGCCCCATCCCTTGCCACTCAGGGAGACTCGGACAGCTCCAGGCCACCCCAGAGCAGGGAGCTTCACCTCGCAGCCCCCACCAGCCGGGCCACACTGGAACTGCGAAGGTGTCTCTGAGACAAACACTGGGACCAGGAGCCAGAGGAACCAGCTCTTGGCTGCCCACAGGCAGCCAAGGCAGTCCTGCAATCCTGCATGCGGACTGCCAGCAGAGCGTGGGGTCCCTCCATGCTCACCCCAAGCAGCACCAGCTCTGAGCAGCCATCGTCATCCCCTGCACGTAACAAGCTCCAACCCCGTGGTGCTGTATCTCCCACTTATCTTGGCAGACCATGAATTACCTCCCCTTGTCAAGCTGGCTGTGCTGCAGCTGTAAAAGCAGATGGAAATTTTGATGGCTTCTGCTTTGTAAAAGCAGCAAAACCTGACTACCTGTTCCCATCCTGAGGAAGAGAATCAAACCGCACTCTCAGCCTTGCTCACACCAGCCAAGGGGCTCTGGTGAGCCTTCGTGGTGCCCGCTGAGACAGGTCCTGCCGCCCCCAGTACCCCCAATACCCTGCCAGTTTTGTTCATTCACCCCCCACTGCTGTCAGGACACGAATGGAGAGGGGCCTCTGCTTGTGCCTGATTTACTCCCTCCAATATCAGTTATTTGTATTCGCTACGGCAGCTGGAGACCCAAGCCAAGCCGGTGTCGGTGCTGTACCAACTCATACTGAGACACAAACACTGGGAAGGGGAGGACCTATCCGTTCACATAGCAGTGTCACCAAAAGTGAAGTGACCTACCGAAGGCAATGCAGCAGACCTGGGGAGAACTGAAAGGGAAAGAGCTGAGGTGGAAACCCTGGTTTCCTGACCCCTCCATCCTGGCTTACGCCTGAGGGATTGGGCCCCTCTGAACCTGCCTGCCACAGCAACACAGAGAAACCTGCCTTCTGCGCCACGCAGGGGTGTGTTTGTCAGTGCTTCTGCTTTTATTTGCAGAAGGAGGTTCCAAAATACATTTTATAAGAATTGAAATAACGTAGGGACTGATGGAGTGTGGAGCATAGAGGGCTTTACCTCCACCAGCCCTCCCCTCGCCACTGCCATTGGTTCCGCATCTCCTGCATCTCCATAGTTCAAGCACCAACCTAAGGCACAGTGGTATTTTGAAGAGAAAAACACTGAGATGAAAATAAATAAATTAGGACCCTTGGAGGGAGACCTGAGAGGCACTCTGAAGTGAGAACAAGCAGTTTCTCTCGTTCTGTGTGTAATTACATTGACATGTTCCTAGACAAGGCTGGAGACCCAAACACAGCAGCAGCTGTGGACCAAACGGAGAATCACGCCAAACATAGGAAAGCCATCCAGTCAGTCCATCCCCTGCCCTGGGGCTGCATCAGCACTGCCTGTGTCACTGCTGACAGCCCGCCTGCCCGCTCCCAGGGCAAAGCCAGCGCTGCATGGGCAGGCAGGGCTCGGCTCCCAGCCGCGCTGAGGCTGGCTGTCCCGTACGGACGCTGCTTCCTCTGCATCCACTCGGCCAGTCCCACTAGAGCAACACTGCTGAATGTCACTCCCATTCTCCTCTCTGCAAGTGATGGAAACTATCATATGAAACATGCAAAGAGGATAAAAATGGGTCTTAAACCTCCTTCCTTTTTAATTATTTGGGTAAGACAGAAAAAAGAAATCCTGTCTAAACAACAGCATTTACAGGTGGGATTTTTAGACATTGGCCTTTTTTAGCAGCCATCCAGGCATCCACTGAACTGAAGCGTCATGAATATCAATGACTACATTCACATCAGGTACTTGCGACAAAGTTGGTTTTTTTTTTTTTTGGATGTACAATTGAGAGACAGTCATGATCAAATCATAACTCTGCCGCATGCTCATTGCGCTTACAACAGTTAATCTTGCAGGCATGCAAACTGTTTTGCAAATTGAAATCTCAGAGGCATAGCAATTACAATACTAAATTTATACCACATCTCTCAGTCAACTAATTGTACATCCAAAAAATCACCACTTGAATAATCTGAATACATTCACCTTTACAGCTAAAAAAAACCCCACTACATGCTTGATCTCAACACAATTTTGAGTTATGGAACCCCATGGGAAAAAAATGCCAACCTCTGATTTCAACAGCAAAATTGCTTCTATCTAAATACAGCAGATGCATAATTCACATTGAGGTCTAACATCTCAGTGTTTCCGGCAATGTTCTTTTTCACATCTGCAGAATGGGGATATTCCCATAGCTTCCTGTAGCACTCTCAGCCTGTCTGCAGGAAGACAAGCCCTATTACATCTACTCCAAATGTAGCATTTATGTTCACATCTAAAACAACCATATCTGGATTTCTGACTATTAGGAAAACTTAAGCCTTAAAGGTCTTTAAATGAATCAGCAGGCTCAAAACCCAGGCTAATGTTTTAGATGAGCTTTACAAAGCCAGTGCCATAAGCGTGCTTGTGCCACTGTGGCGTTTCTTGACTTCTGTTTCCATCCAGTGAAGCAAGTTGAGGTGAGAAGCAATGGTTTTGTATTAGTGACTTTCCGGCTGGCGTATTAAAAAGGGAAGAAATAGAAGAGAATTCTGTGTTTAAATTGCAAAGGGAGGAGAAAACAAAGTTACCCAAGCCACGTGAGCAGGATCAAAAATGAATCATCAAGGCTGGAAAATGGCTAACCTCTGATCCCTGAAACCAAGAAATCCGGCTGCTATCATGTAGCTGCTGATCTAATTTTTACACTTTCCCCTCCATATGGAGGGGACGCATTTCCATGGTGTCTATCGCCGTTAAACAATCAATGCCTGATTACTTCAAATGCTTCACTCTCAGGGATGCACAATTAACTAGGCCCGTATTTGACACCGCAAGGGGAAAGCAGTATTTTGTGGGAATGTCTGACAAGTTTCAGACGTTAAAAACACAAATCAAATGGTCCAGCAGATAATGACAGCCAGTGCCCCAGCAGTTAGATACTGTGCATGCTCCAAAGCAAGGCCAATTAGAAGCAATAAAAACAAATTTGAAATGTTAGAGCAAAGGTCAGAAATCCTCAGCCATTACTGCAGGCTTTTTTTTTTTTTCCCCCCAAGCAGTCACCAGTGCCTATTTCCAGAAAGCGAGCACAAATTCACGCTTGCCAGATGACCACCCAGCTATTACATCACATTATGATTTCTGGGCCACACAAACCCCGCTAACTTGGTGCATGGAGAATCCCAGCACTATCTGGCAATCTCATCAGGTCCACACCCTGTGGCTGTACCTTTCTGAATGCAGGGGCTGGTCCGTGCTGCACATAGAGGAGGCATCATACCAGAGCCTGCTCCCCAGGAGAGTTTTCAGATGTCTCTCCCTCTGCCACAGAAGGGATCCTGCTACTTGTCGTCCATCCCTTGGTTCCTGCCCACCCTCCCCAGCTCACTGCAGCAAGGGGCACCTTCTTCACCGAGGAGGCAGTGCACAGAGGCAGGAGCAATTAGCTTGTAACTGGAACCACATTATCAAGAGAAGGAGAAGCAGCCGCAATTACAAGCAATGCGTGTGGCTCAGACCCAGCCGTAGTTGTATATCTTAACTGACCCTGGAGCAGGAAGCTGCAGAGAGGATGGGGATAGGTTTTGTCTTGTCTCCAGTCCTCCTGTTTCTAAGGAGCAGCAGAAGAATAATGGGTCACACTTACCTGATGAGGTGCTAGCAGAAAATGACCATCTCCTGAGCTTTTCCAAGTCAGCAGTATGATATTGGGATTAACGCACTATGTACATCAGGCATTAGCCACATCAACCCACCCTACGCATAGCAGCTGTCTCTACTTTCAGAGCAGAGTGCTCTGTCCTGCTCTTTAGAAATGCAGGGAGAGCCCAGACAGGCGCGAGGCATGAAACAACACGGGTGCTGTAAATCTGCTTACCGAGCCTTGGCTTCCTCAGAGCAACACACTCAAGGAAGGAACAGGAGAGCAGGTGGGTATCTCCAGGCGTATCTATATGAGCATGCCTGTGAGAGCTAATCCAAATATATTTAGGGCGTAAATGTAAAGCTGATTAGTGAAGCCACAGTAAGCTCCTACGTGGATATGCCCCTTCAGAGTTAAAGTAGCCATAATTCAATTTATTCATTTAGCTCGTTTCCAAAAGTAAATTAAGGTAGAGTAAATTAAATTAAATCAGCTGACAGCACCTTCATTTTGAAAGGGATTGTTAACGTGGACCCAATCTACTTCATACAGTAATGCAGATTATTTTCTCCTGCTGGGCCACCCGTCAGGCACACTGGCTCCCCGGGCTAGTCCTGAAGTCTTTTTACACACACTCCGTTCAATGACTGCCTGAAAGCAGGATGAAGCCGGAGGTGTATTTGGCTGATTGCATGTGCTTTAGCGTGTGTGTACTTAAATCCAGGGTAAAATCCTTCCAGCCAGCATTCTGGTTCCCAAACGCTCGACAAGATAATTGTTGTAACATGGTATTTTGGTGAGCCCTCTGCTGGGAGCTGGCCAAGCACTGCAAATCTCCCCAAACTCTCAAATGGATCCTTTTCATTGAACCCACGCAAATGTATCACCGTTTAAAACCTGAATGGTTTTCTTTAACGACAGCTACAAGTATCAAGAATTGCATAAAACGTGCAGACGTCTGTGGGAGTGAGCTGACAGATTATAATTACCAACAGAGAAAGGGGAAAAAACAAAAATTAATTTTTGGGGCAAAACATATAATTTGTCTTTAAACCAGAGTAGTGCTCCCATTACTAATGCAATTTACAGTCCTGGAAATCAGGCTGATGTTGTTTGACTCCTCAGTAGTTTGAGGGTTTTTTTAAATTTTCCTTTTAAAGGCGCGCTGGCCAATGGGGGAGGGTGAAGCAAGGGCCCTTTTAGACACTCATATGAGCTTTGCACTGTTTAAACACGCAGGGAGCCAGGCAAGATAGTCCACAGGCTCTGGCTGTGAGGTGGCGTTTCCGTGCTAGCCCATAGGACCGTGCACCACTGCAGCCCTGAGGGTAACATAAGGAAGAGTTTTAAATACAGTCTGGTCCCACTTGTCCCTACAAAAGCGACACAGCTATAGGGCACCCATGGACCAGATTCTGGTGAAATCTCCGAGACAGGTTGCAGTCCTCCCTCTGTGGGAGCCGGGATGGTGATAGAGGGTTTTGCAGCTGACTCTCTTTTTTTCTACCCTCATTTAATTCCCTCCTTTCTCTATGAATTGGAAGTGGTTTGGCTGGCCTTTCTCCCGACCAGCAGTGGAAGAAGGGGAACAAGCCATTTACTTTGCTGTGTCTGCACAACTCAAGGGGCACTGACAGTAGCGTTTATGATACTGGCACCGTTTTGGTGCCTTGAGACTTTCAGGGAGTCTCATCATCTCCTCATCTCTTCATCTCCTCAGAGGTGTAGAAGGGTGAGCTGCTGATGTTACAAGCAGCCTGGGAAGGTGAAGAGCCTGGGTGTATCCTCTGTGGGCAAGAGAAATGGCCAGACCTGCAAAGTCTTCAGGTTTGTGCTAGGGGACTTCTCCTCCAAGACCCAAGTCAGTTTTATTTTGCAATAATTAAAAAAAATCTAAAATATGGAGATACTGAACTTACTCTTAGTAGCAGTGGTAGCCTCTCAGCGTGGCTGGAATGTGCAGCTATCTGAGCTGCCTCCTTGCCCATGTCAGAGAACATGCATTTTTTTCATCCCGTACAGACATTTTGTTCAAACCAGTTTGCTAACTGGGCAATATTTTCCTACACTAACACATGCCTATGCCCTGTCACCAGAGCCCAAGGAATGAATGGCTCAAAGACGGCCAGCAACATCTCCTCCCATGTGAGAAAAGTCATGAGAAAAAAAGAAAAGGTGCCAAATTTTCCTTTCTCCCACTGTCATAGCATTGCAGTGCTACTGTGCCCTGGAAGCGGTGGAGCATTTCAGATCTCAGTTGCACTGAAATCAAATTTGGTCTAGAGTATTGTTGTCCTGATAAAATTTATAACTCTTGCTTGGACATCCACTTTTTTTTTTCTGTTTAGTAGACTCTCAACCACTGAAAACGGTGGAGGAAAAGACGACAAGACAGTGATTTAAATTTGGGAGAAGTGAGCTGGGGATGGCATCAAACAGAGCCCCTGGAGAATGACAGGAAGCAGCCACCTGCGTAACGCAGACAGGTGCCTTCACTCCCAGCTCGCTTCTCTCTCACCTGTCATCTCAGTCATGGCCAGGTCAAAGAAAGCACTACTAGATGTAGGTGAAACCTCAAAAATCCTGAAGGCAGATCTTAAAAGTGTAGAGAGCAGTTTTTCTGAAAGACAGCAGGAGGTGGACTGGGAAGAACGTCCCGGACCCAGCGGGACAGAAGGACCCCCACACAGCACGTGCCAGAAAGCAGCAAGTCTTTGGGATGGCACCAGTCTGAGCCCAAAAGACCACACAGCCTCTGGACACAGCTCTTCAGTGTCAAGATGGAGCTCAAAACCTGAAAGACTGAGTTGTCCTGGCAGAAGTGCCTCCCATCAGACTGCGCCCATACAGAGGAAGACATTCCCCAGCTCCATCCAGCGTGACGCAGATGGCGGTGCCCATCGCCTCTGAGGATGATGGGCCAGTCCCGTGGGCCTACCCAGCCTGTTGGATACGCAGCTATGAACTCATACATCATCATTAAGACTGCAAAGTCCAGCAGCAAAAGGAGGAATTGCCAGAATAAAGGCTGTCAGAGCAATTTTAATTCAACCTCCTGGCAGATATGCTTTGTGACGCAGTCTTTAATTACCTCATCACAGCCTACTTTTTCTTTAACAAGACTGCCGCTTCATTCAGCACATGATGGACAGATGGCAATTAATGAAGGGCCAGTCAATATTTTGTTCTGTCCTTTTTTTTGTTCAGTGTGTGGCCCCAGGCATTATTTGCTGCATGCCATCAAATCCCTGCTCTTAGACAGAATTAGTCATCTTCTCCTGGACTTTTCTCTCACACGTATCAGTGCAGCAACTGAGAGCACCCCACACAGGAAGGAATTTCTCTTCCAACACCTCTGTGGGCAGAGAGTCTGGGTTTTACCTATAGGAAAGCGTGGTGCAGACATGAGTTGCAGAATGCTCCACCAGCATGGTCCAGGTGGGATTTTTCAGGGTACCCACATAGTGTCTGTTAAAGCCCAGCTCCCCCAACCTCAGCCAGACCTGTAAGCACTCAGCACTTCTATAATTTGAACTCCAGTGTGTTCAGAAACTGAGAAACATGGAACTGGTGGCTCTCAGACGAAAAATGTGAGTGATTTAAAGAGGTAACAGCTCCTCTGCTGCTGCTGTTCTGGAGCAGGCTCGGCTCTGCAGTCAATGAGCCCGAGTGAAAGAACAGAGCAACACTGATATGGGTGAAGGAGTTGACTTAAGGCAGTGCAAGATGACTGGTATTTGCAAATTTTTCAGCAAAATTTCTGTTTTCCTGCCTTAACCATTCTCTGTAACAGCTGTAGTCTGCTTTCTCTTAATCGCTTACAAATTTTTTGCCTTTTACCAAAGATTTCAGTGGAGGACATTTCTCGCTTCCAACCCAAACAATCTTCACCTTTATTCTGGCACAAGCAGAAAGAGGTGAGTGCAGGATGCTCAGTAAGAGGAAGAGCTCCCTGTGCCACCAGCAGCATCAAAGGGAGCCCTGCTCAAATGCTTTCCAGTGAGTGCAGCAGGAGCAGAATTTGCTGGTCACCGGGCAGCTAAAAAAAGGACAGTAACAGGAGGAGAGGAAGGGCACGAACCTTCATTGCCACCTTTCTGCACTGCGCTCTCCTGCTCTGTGCCCACTTAACCCAGCCTTAGCGAGATGTCTTTGTGTCCAGGTCAGACTTTCCTGAGCCTCTCTGAAGCATGTCTGAGTAGCAGTGCTCTCTTCTCCCCCAGCTTCTGTAGGCAGCACAGAGGTCTCTTTTACTCTGTTAGAAATTCATAGGCCTACCGGCTTGTCACTCTGGAAAATGTCCAGCATTTTCAGCAAGGCTTTTAATTCATTAGCTCACATAGGAAAGTATTCTAACCTTCCTGCCCTCCCCAGCTGAGTCATTGATGCTTTCATATCTCGCCGCAGACACATCACCTTCAGGAAGATAATTGCTTAGCATGCTGATAACAATGGACATTATCTTTCTGAACTGGGCATTTGTTTGGGATCACGGGGTCTTCCCACGATGAGGATTGCAGGACACATTTGGGTTACTGTTTGAAACAAGTCCTGACCTTCCCTTGCAGGCTGTGGGAAATGCTGCATGGCCACAGGGCTGGTCTCCCGGGGGATCAGGGAGAAGCTTGGAGGAAGTTCGGCAAGAGGGAGAGGCTGAAGGGTCCTGTGAGGGACTGGGTGAACTGTGGTGGGAGGGACCGTGCACGGGAGAATAACCCATGAGGTTTGCGCAGAAGTTCCTTCAGTTACAGAGGGAGCAGAAGCCTCTAAGCTTGATTTCTACGGCCTGCAACCGTGAATAACCTCCTCTTGCTGGTGAGGACATGTTGGGAGGGAACAGGATTGCCCCATGCAGACCTGAGTGAACCCAAACTCAGAGACCACCACCACAACGCGTTCAAGATTCATTTCTAGCAACCAACCACTCAGGGACAAACCACAGCACCCCTACTGCCCCGCCACTGGCAGGCTCAGCAAATACTTGAAGGCTCCAGCCCTAACCTGACTTTCATGGTGGCCTCTTGGGAAGTCGGTGGAGCCTGACTCGTGTGAGGGTGGTGGGTGCAGTTCCACAGCGAAGAACTGAAAGCCCCATCTACAGGTGACACTTGTCCCAGGGGCTTCGGTAGACAAGGGCAAGTGGAATTTAACCACAGGTTCAACCAACCAGTTGGATTCACTTACAGGCATGTAAGCACCTTATACAGGTACAGTGTGTATTTTCCTCGTGGAATAAGCTGCACAAGCATACGGGACAGCAGAGGGTAACCTAGCTCCAGCCTCAATCTTGGTTCTGTAACAAGAGCCGTTGCATCTGTTCGTGCCTCTTGCTCCAGACAATCCTAGTTCCATTCCCACTGAAATGCCCACATTGCCTACGCTCTGGGATGGCTGTTGTCAGCCTGACTGCGTGGACTAAACTCTGGAAACGTGCCTGAATTTGGGTACCAGCCATATTTTGGACTCTCAGGACCATCTCTCCCTTTCTGTGCCTCAACTTCCTTCTCGGCAACATGGTGATACCAACATAAACATTTCCTCTTTTAAGATGCTGCAGTCAGATGTGCTCTGGAAGTGTTGCAGGTTGTTGCTATTTCCAGGGCTATCGTTACAACACATTTTGGCTGCACTAATTCCCTCAAACAGAAATCATTCCGCCTGTAGTAGGCTGGGACAAAGCAGCCAATTAGTTGTGCCTTACACGTTTATTAACTCTGCAGCTTTCTTGCAACGAGTATGTGGAATCTGGTAATGTTTTAATATATTTTCATAAACTGTGGGCACAACATGTCCTGTTTCAAGCTAATAACCATGCCATATAATTAGTCCTGATTACACAGATATTTAGTATCATTTTACGTATTCCAATCCTTTCCTAGTGCCACTGCCTAGCCAAGGCACAGTTAAAGCCACAGCCATCTGCCTTCTGTTTCCCAGCAGTTTGCAAGATTTCCTTTTTGACAGGTTTGCAGTTAACACGACAGCTTCAAAGAACAATTTCATTTCACTGATGTACATTTTATATATATACAGGCTCTAATCAAATGTCAGGTGACAAAGCCCAGGATACAAATACAAGACATTTGTCTACTTACAGGGAAAAGCTGGTATTTGAAAGCTATCAGGAAATTAACAACATGAATCTTTAAAAATCTATTCCTTAAACATCTGTTGGCTTTGGGCTGAACATTTACCGTATTTAGGATTTTACTGTGAGGCAGCACTCCCCGAACAAAAGATCCCTCACCCCATTAGACTCTGGTGGGGGAACGAGAAAAATTTGCACTGTGCAACCCGATGATAGATGCGTATCTTTGCCTGCTGGCGTGGCTGTCTCTATAGAGATGGACATGGATATTTGATGAGATTAAAATGCTTCGGTTACCACTGTCAGTGGTTTTTTAATTTAAAATGAAGAAAGCAAACAAACATTCCTTTTGATGAGGTAACTGAATGATGCTACGGAAAAGCACTTTGCTGTCAGGTGGTAATTAGGTTCCGTAATAGTCGTGGGTTTTTATCCTTGGAGGCTGTGGCCCCTGGGAGTCTGAGAGAAATGATACATTCAATTTCCGGAGGAAAGGAAGATGCTGGATGCTTTTCTCTGCTAACCCTGCAGGTCTCTGCAGATAAGAGCATTCAGAACCGCAGCGCTGACAATCCTCCTCGAGCCAGTCTAAACTGTTGTGTCAAGATCACAAACAGAGAAAGGGAGATGGACTCAAAGCAGGGCATTTAAACACCTAACACAGTTAGGCTGGCTCTGACCACATATATAAGGAACTGCCAGAATGGCTGCGCTGAGAGGATTTTTTAAAGGCTGCAGAAGGAACTCCAGCAATTGCTCTATAGTCTGGGCTGATATTTGTAACATCCATCTTAGGCATCGCTAGGAAATCCTCAGCAGGAAAGTGTTCCTTTGCAAACAAGCAACTGTTCTCACAGGTACTTTTTTACGGGGGAAAAAGGTGGCAGAAGAAGGGAGTGAATTGCAAGGCTCAGCTGCCTCCCTTGCCAATCTGGAATTGGCTTTTCCACTGCAAAATACAAATTAGATTTGGTTGTGGCATTAAAGAGTTGAAACTCAAATGAAAATTCCAATTGGCCCAAATGCACTGAATTGGAAATTTTGAGTTTGGAGGCATTGTTGCTCTTTCCTCAGAACAGAGGCAAATTCTCAATACTGCGTTTCCCGTGAAACAAGAGCTCTGAGTCCTGCTCTGCTTCCCTCCTCACGTTACTACGCAGCTTTGCCTGTTCAAGGAATGATGGTTCTCAACAAACAGTCCAGCAGTATCTATCTCCCCTGCTCCTCACACAAGCTAAGAGACACCGAGTGGACACCAACTGGCCAACACCAGACAGAGGGGCCAGCAGCACTGCAGATGTTGGAGAACGGCATTTCAAATGCTCTGTTCACACATTTGGGAATTGCTCACCAGTGCCTTACTTCCTGTTCTTTTGGCATGACTTCCTTTTGGACAAACGTCCACTAAACTGGTCGCAAAGCTGGAGTAAGGACTTATGGCGAGAGGGGGTCCCCAGGGAAAGGGTCCCAGTCAGGCAGGCAGAAGGAACCTGCCATGTGGCTGTCAGCATTGCAGCAAGTCCAAGGCAAGGTGGAGAACCCTGCCTTTAGCATAGGCTTGCCAGTAATTTCCTGAAGCACTGAAAAAGTTTTTACTTCCAGAATTAAAACTTTTCGAAATAAAGTGGGTCTGCTTCTCATCTCACTCTCAGGAGATAAATGAAGGGTAAGTCCATTAAAGATACTGGTGTGAGATTGGTGTACAGCAGACAGAATTCAGGAAAGATATCGATATCTCTAAAATCCCCTGAATATTTTTTCAGGCATAAACCAGGTATCTTTCCTGATCATAAATGCTTTATTTCCGAATGGAATTTCAATAAAATAAGCACAGTTAGACTAGCATGCTTATTATAAAGCCATAATGCAGTAGCACTGAAGTTTAGTCATGAAAGGTATTAAAAAAGCAGCCGTGCTAAAGCAAGAGAAATTGCTTTCTGACCTACCGAGTTTTAGGAATAGGTGCTAGTGGTCTCTCCACCAAAGAGTTCAGCCTGTAGTAATCCAAGAATGTCCTGGCCACGTTTCTTCCAAGCTTCATATCTGTGAGTTTTTAATTAAGGAGCATTTTTTGGAAATAATTAAAAATAATAATAATAAAGCAGAGTCTAAAGGTAAATTACTGCTATTTGATGCATGAGCAAGTTTTACATTAACCATCCCACAGTGCTCAGGCTTCAGGCAAAATTACTTACGCAAGCAGATAAAGTAGGGGTCATCTTGTTTGCTTCTTGTTTTCACAGGCGGATGCCGCATAAAACCACATACAGGAGGAAAAAACCTCCCTTTCTCCCACGCCTGGTTGCAGATCACTGTGGTGGTCAGTAATACACTAGACCAAAGGGGCCTTCCAATTTCCATGTTCAGGGAAAATAACTACCCATGAATGCTTGGATACAGGCAGTATTTCTGTGCTTCTGACCAGGAAACGAGGTCAACAATGTCGTGGTATGAACCAGCCATGGACCGGTGTACAAAGTCAAGGCTGAGATTAAAGCTTTAGCCCTCCAAACCTTTAGCACTGACCCTGACACTGTCCTTGGGGAATATACTGTTCTTTAACTGTGTTGTATTCAGGACCTGAAATGGTGATTTTAGCACTGAACTGCAAGGACAGTAAATTACCTTAAGGAGGTCAGCAGTAACTCCTGGGGTTCTTCTCTCCTCACTAGCCACGATTCCTCCTTCAGCTAAGCCCGAGCCCAACGCTAGGCAGGTGCTGCATGTCAGAGCTGCCACAGGGATCTCACAGGCACAGGAATCAGACTTTCCTGANCTTCATTGCCACCTTTCTGCACTGCGCTCTCCTGCTCTGTGCCCACTTAACCCAGCCTTAGCGAGATGTCTTTGTGTCCAGGTCAGACTTTCCTGAGCCTCTCTGAAGCATGTCTGAGTAGCAGTGCTCTCTTCTCCCCCAGCTTCTGTAGGCAGCACAGAGGTCTCTTTTACTCTGTTAGAAATTCATAGGCCTACCGGCTTGTCACTCTGGAAAATGTCCAGCATTTTCAGCAAGGCTTTTAATTCATTAGCTCACATAGGAAAGTATTCTAACCTTCCTGCCCTCCCCAGCTGAGTCATTGATGCTTTCATATCTCGCCGCAGACACATCACCTTCAGGAAGATAATTGCTTAGCATGCTGATAACAATGGACATTATCTTTCTGAACTGGGCATTTGTTTGGGATCACGGGGTCTTCCCACGATGAGGATTGCAGGACACATTTGGGTTACTGTTTGAAACAAGTCCTGACCTTCCCTTGCAGGCTGTGGGAAATGCTGCATGGCCACAGGGCTGGTCTCCCGGGGGATCAGGGAGAAGCTTGGAGGAAGTTCGGCAAGAGGGAGAGGCTGAAGGGTCCTGTGAGGGACTGGGTGAACTGTGGTGGGAGGGACCGTGCACGGGAGAATAACCCATGAGGTTTGCGCAGAAGTTCCTTCAGTTACAGAGGGAGCAGAAGCCTCTAAGCTTGATTTCTACGGCCTGCAACCGTGAATAACCTCCTCTTGCTGGTGAGGACATGTTGGGAGGGAACAGGATTGCCCCATGCAGACCTGAGTGAACCCAAACTCAGAGACCACCACCACAACGCGTTCAAGATTCATTTCTAGCAACCAACCACTCAGGGACAAACCACAGCACCCCTACTGCCCCGCCACTGGCAGGCTCAGCAAATACTTGAAGGCTCCAGCCCTAACCTGACTTTCATGGTGGCCTCTTGGGAAGTCGGTGGAGCCTGACTCGTGTGAGGGTGGTGGGTGCAGTTCCACAGCGAAGAACTGAAAGCCCCATCTACAGGTGACACTTGTCCCAGGGGCTTCGGTAGACAAGGGCAAGTGGAATTTAACCACAGGTTCAACCAACCAGTTGGATTCACTTACAGGCATGTAAGCACCTTATACAGGTACAGTGTGTATTTTCCTCGTGGAATAAGCTGCACAAGCATACGGGACAGCAGAGGGTAACCTAGCTCCAGCCTCAATCTTGGTTCTGTAACAAGAGCCGTTGCATCTGTTCGTGCCTCTTGCTCCAGACAATCCTAGTTCCATTCCCACTGAAATGCCCACATTGCCTACGCTCTGGGATGGCTGTTGTCAGCCTGACTGCGTGGACTAAACTCTGGAAACGTGCCTGAATTTGGGTACCAGCCATATTTTGGACTCTCAGGACCATCTCTCCCTTTCTGTGCCTCAACTTCCTTCTCGGCAACATGGTGATACCAACATAAACATTTCCTCTTTTAAGATGCTGCAGTCAGATGTGCTCTGGAAGTGTTGCAGGTTGTTGCTATTTCCAGGGCTATCGTTACAACACATTTTGGCTGCACTAATTCCCTCAAACAGAAATCATTCCGCCTGTAGTAGGCTGGGACAAAGCAGCCAATTAGTTGTGCCTTACACGTTTATTAACTCTGCAGCTTTCTTGCAACGAGTATGTGGAATCTGGTAATGTTTTAATATATTTTCATAAACTGTGGGCACAACATGTCCTGTTTCAAGCTAATAACCATGCCATATAATTAGTCCTGATTACACAGATATTTAGTATCATTTTACGTATTCCAATCCTTTCCTAGTGCCACTGCCTAGCCAAGGCACAGTTAAAGCCACAGCCATCTGCCTTCTGTTTCCCAGCAGTTTGCAAGATTTCCTTTTTGACAGGTTTGCAGTTAACACGACAGCTTCAAAGAACAATTTCATTTCACTGATGTACATTTTATATATATACAGGCTCTAATCAAATGTCAGGTGACAAAGCCCAGGATACAAATACAAGACATTTGTCTACTTACAGGGAAAAGCTGGTATTTGAAAGCTATCAGGAAATTAACAACATGAATCTTTAAAAATCTATTCCTTAAACATCTGTTGGCTTTGGGCTGAACATTTACCGTATTTAGGATTTTACTGTGAGGCAGCACTCCCCGAACAAAAGATCCCTCACCCCATTAGACTCTGGTGGGGGAACGAGAAAAATTTGCACTGTGCAACCCGATGATAGATGCGTATCTTTGCCTGCTGGCGTGGCTGTCTCTATAGAGATGGACATGGATATTTGATGAGATTAAAATGCTTCGGTTACCACTGTCAGTGGTTTTTTAATTTAAAATGAAGAAAGCAAACAAACATTCCTTTTGATGAGGTAACTGAATGATGCTACGGAAAAGCACTTTGCTGTCAGGTGGTAATTAGGTTCCGTAATAGTCGTGGGTTTTTATCCTTGGAGGCTGTGGCCCCTGGGAGTCTGAGAGAAATGATACATTCAATTTCCGGAGGAAAGGAAGATGCTGGATGCTTTTCTCTGCTAACCCTGCAGGTCTCTGCAGATAAGAGCATTCAGAACCGCAGCGCTGACAATCCTCCTCGAGCCAGTCTAAACTGTTGTGTCAAGATCACAAACAGAGAAAGGGAGATGGACTCAAAGCAGGGCATTTAAACACCTAACACAGTTAGGCTGGCTCTGACCACATATATAAGGAACTGCCAGAATGGCTGCGCTGAGAGGATTTTTTAAAGGCTGCAGAAGGAACTCCAGCAATTGCTCTATAGTCTGGGCTGATATTTGTAACATCCATCTTAGGCATCGCTAGGAAATCCTCAGCAGGAAAGTGTTCCTTTGCAAACAAGCAACTGTTCTCACAGGTACTTTTTTACGGGGGAAAAAGGTGGCAGAAGAAGGGAGTGAATTGCAAGGCTCAGCTGCCTCCCTTGCCAATCTGGAATTGGCTTTTCCACTGCAAAATACAAATTAGATTTGGTTGTGGCATTAAAGAGTTGAAACTCAAATGAAAATTCCAATTGGCCCAAATGCACTGAATTGGAAATTTTGAGTTTGGAGGCATTGTTGCTCTTTCCTCAGAACAGAGGCAAATTCTCAATACTGCGTTTCCCGTGAAACAAGAGCTCTGAGTCCTGCTCTGCTTCCCTCCTCACGTTACTACGCAGCTTTGCCTGTTCAAGGAATGATGGTTCTCAACAAACAGTCCAGCAGTATCTATCTCCCCTGCTCCTCACACAAGCTAAGAGACACCGAGTGGACACCAACTGGCCAACACCAGACAGAGGGGCCAGCAGCACTGCAGATGTTGGAGAACGGCATTTCAAATGCTCTGTTCACACATTTGGGAATTGCTCACCAGTGCCTTACTTCCTGTTCTTTTGGCATGACTTCCTTTTGGACAAACGTCCACTAAACTGGTCGCAAAGCTGGAGTAAGGACTTATGGCGAGAGGGGGTCCCCAGGGAAAGGGTCCCAGTCAGGCAGGCAGAAGGAACCTGCCATGTGGCTGTCAGCATTGCAGCAAGTCCAAGGCAAGGTGGAGAACCCTGCCTTTAGCATAGGCTTGCCAGTAATTTCCTGAAGCACTGAAAAAGTTTTTACTTCCAGAATTAAAACTTTTCGAAATAAAGTGGGTCTGCTTCTCATCTCACTCTCAGGAGATAAATGAAGGGTAAGTCCATTAAAGATACTGGTGTGAGATTGGTGTACAGCAGACAGAATTCAGGAAAGATATCGATATCTCTAAAATCCCCTGAATATTTTTTCAGGCATAAACCAGGTATCTTTCCTGATCATAAATGCTTTATTTCCGAATGGAATTTCAATAAAATAAGCACAGTTAGACTAGCATGCTTATTATAAAGCCATAATGCAGTAGCACTGAAGTTTAGTCATGAAAGGTATTAAAAAAGCAGCCGTGCTAAAGCAAGAGAAATTGCTTTCTGACCTACCGAGTTTTAGGAATAGGTGCTAGTGGTCTCTCCACCAAAGAGTTCAGCCTGTAGTAATCCAAGAATGTCCTGGCCACGTTTCTTCCAAGCTTCATATCTGTGAGTTTTTAATTAAGGAGCATTTTTTGGAAATAATTAAAAATAATAATAATAAAGCAGAGTCTAAAGGTAAATTACTGCTATTTGATGCATGAGCAAGTTTTACATTAACCATCCCACAGTGCTCAGGCTTCAGGCAAAATTACTTACGCAAGCAGATAAAGTAGGGGTCATCTTGTTTGCTTCTTGTTTTCACAGGCGGATGCCGCATAAAACCACATACAGGAGGAAAAAACCTCCCTTTCTCCCACGCCTGGTTGCAGATCACTGTGGTGGTCAGTAATACACTAGACCAAAGGGGCCTTCCAATTTCCATGTTCAGGGAAAATAACTACCCATGAATGCTTGGATACAGGCAGTATTTCTGTGCTTCTGACCAGGAAACGAGGTCAACAATGTCGTGGTATGAACCAGCCATGGACCGGTGTACAAAGTCAAGGCTGAGATTAAAGCTTTAGCCCTCCAAACCTTTAGCACTGACCCTGACACTGTCCTTGGGGAATATACTGTTCTTTAACTGTGTTGTATTCAGGACCTGAAATGGTGATTTTAGCACTGAACTGCAAGGACAGTAAATTACCTTAAGGAGGTCAGCAGTAACTCCTGGGGTTCTTCTCTCCTCACTAGCCACGATTCCTCCTTCAGCTAAGCCCGAGCCCAACGCTAGGCAGGTGCTGCATGTCAGAGCTGCCACAGGGATCTCACAGGCACAGGAATCAGACTTTCCTGAAGACTCATTTGCCTAAAAACAAGCTGAATAACCTGCAAATGCATTGAACAATAATATCCTAGATAACAAGTCCATAGGGTGAATCTCCTGCTTGTGTGAAATGTCAGCACTAGGTCCGCCTGTTACAGAACAGTGCCTGCTTATCATCTACAGGGTAATGTCCAACTGGGAGAAATGCAGTCAGTGCCATTCCACAGCTGTGTTATGGGGGCTGAGGACTCCTTTATTTGCCTGTTTTGAACTGATGCCTACCCATGCTACAATAACTACATACTTCTCTAGGGCAGTGCCCCAAAGGATTATCTTAATGGCCATTACAGGAGTGCTGATGCAGTAGCTGAGGCGGGTGCATAACCTGGGGAATATAAATACACCTCTGCCTCTGACACCCAGCAGTCCAGGAAAATAAACCGCTGCTGGGCTGTTTTGTGTGCATGCATGCATGTTCTGCTTTATCAATAGCTATCTGCTGATGTTTCCATTAGAGGAAAATTCCAGAAGTGCAGTGTCCCAGGGGCTTCCAGCAGCACCGGTGAAGACGCTAGCTTCTAAATGAAGCTTTATTACCCGCCTACTTACATTAGACACATCAAAACAAGTGAGTACGATACATCAAGTTCAGGCATCACTGTGAGATCTCTGCTTATCATTTATTTATTTATTTAAAGGGGAGGTCGAACTGATGCTACTCAAGTCTCTAGCTCTAGTTCTGCAAAAAGCCAGCCACCAGCTCTGCTAGCACATCAGTCAAGCCCTCATCTAGCGGCTGAGGATGACTCCTGACACTGCTTCTCGCTCCAGCAATCTGGTCTCTCGCTTTTCCAGTTCCCACTACCATGTCTGGGGATGGTTACGTGGATCTATCCCTTCTGTTCCAAGGTCTATCCTGATATGCTCATTGCCACTCTAATACCATATGTGCTGCGGGTGTCTGTATTCTTCTGCCCAACAGTACAGCACAGCCCGAACAGCTGGTGTTCACGGCTGTTGTCTGGGTGGACAGGGATAGTTGGTTGTGTGAAACAGCACCGGCTGTTTCACGGCTGCTGCAGTGCCCAGTAAGCCTCCCTGCAGCCTGCCAGCACTGACGGATGAGACTAACCATACGTGCATGAAAGTCCAGAAAGTTGGAGACAGCTTAAATTTTATCAATTCCAGGGAGAGCAGCATTGCTTTGAAAGTGTTTTGTGATTGTTACTGGAATTTGGGGATGGCTGAGGGTAGTTTGGTTTCTGCAGATGTGATCTCAAAGCAGCGGCAAAGGTTAAGAGTTCAAAGTAGTCTGAGAAAGCAAGAAAGAAGGGGAGAGGGCTGTCAAACATTTAAGGGATTGAGAAGACTAACATGGCTTGATCTTGTAGTTTCTTTCATTTACTTGGCACTTTAAAGACATAAAGCGGTAATTGGACTCAGTAAAGTCTCCAGGACATTTTGTCAGTGCCAATCTCAGAAGGCTCCTCTGCCAGAAATGGCCCTTCTGCCCTTTTCTTTATCCCTCTACATTGCTTGTGTTTGTATGGTGGGAAACACCTGACCTACAGTCCTCGGGGAGGAAGCCCTTAGATGAGAGCGGGTGCAGCCAAGGAAGTGGCTACACGAGCTCCTACGTGGTGCCTTACAACTCTGCCTGAACCTTGACCTGGAAGAATCCAGTTCTACTACTGAATTTAAGTCTTAGGAACAGCTTTCTAAAGCTAAGGACAGTTAACCACTGGAAGGGCCCTTCATTCCAATTGCCTACAGTTCTTAACATGTAGACTATCTTAACATGCAGCCCACACAGACCTCCTGTTTGCTAGGATTACCAGCAAAAGCAAAGGCATTTTGCATGGACACACGGGTGGACGGACACTGTGAAGAAACTGGAAATGCAAACCTGTGCCACGTGCAGCGACCAAAAAGTCACAAAATGTGAACAACTCGCAGTCAGCACTGATGGAGAGAGACTCAAACCAGCATGGGATAAAAAATGTGCATATTCTAATACAATCTCTCAGGCCCTCCTACCCTCACTGCTCTGCCTGCCACCTCTGCAAAGGATGAGCGGTTTCTGTCATGGAAATCAGGCACCTGATACATAGAAACAGAAACAGCAGTAACTGTCTCTCCCTGTGACTGCCTAGCCTGGGAAAGAAATGGCCCGACTCACCCAGCAAGTGCAGGTGGCATGCGTGTGCACAACTGATGGAGAAAAACCATCAAAGCCATAACACTGGCAGAGAGAAACCTGACAAAGTTCAACAAGGGCAAGTGTAGGGTCCTGCACGTGGGGAGGAACAACCCCATGTGCCAGTACAGGCTGGGGCTTGACTTGCTGGAGAGCAGCTCTGCGGAGAAGGACCGGGGAGTGCTGGTGGACAACAGGCTCACCATGAGCCAGCAATGTGCCCTTGCGGCCAGGAAGGCCAATGGCATCCTGGGGTGCATTAAGAAGAGTGTGGCCAGCAGGTCGAGGGAGGTGATCCTGCCTCTCTACTCTGCCCTGGTGAGGCCACATCTGGAGTGCTGTGTCCAGTTCTGGGCTCCCCAGTTCAAGAGAGACAGGGAACAACTGGAGAGAGTCCAGTGGAGGGCTGCAAAGATGATGAGGGGACTGGAGCATCTCTCTTATGAGGAAAGGCTGTGAGACCTGGGTCTGTTCAGCCTGGAGAAGAGAAGACTGAGAGGGGATCTCATCAATGCTTATAAATATCTAAAGGATGTTTGTCAAGAGGATGGGGCCAGGCTCTTTACAGTGGTGCCCAAGGACAGGACAAGGGGCAATGGGCACAAACCGGAGCACGGGGAGTTCCACCTGAAGATGAGGAAGAACTTTCCTGTGAGGGTAACAGAGCACTGGAATGGGCTCCCCAGAGGGACTGTGGAGTCTCCTTCTCTGGAGAGATTCAAACCCTCCTGGACGCGTTCCTGTGCAACCTGCTCTAGGCTAACCTGCTTTAGCAGCGGGGTTGGACTAGATGGGCTCCAGAGGTCCCTTCTGACCCCTACCATTCTGTGATTCTGTGATTCTGTGATTCTGTGATTTGCACTTATTTCAGGTGTACGGAAGATCCAGACTTCACTTATGGCCTGCAATATATCACGAGCACATAAATAACTGCAACTAGAACCAGAACCCACTTTTGCTGGGTGGTTGGTTTGTTTGTTTTGTAACCAGCTTCCCTTCTGCAATCACACACGCTGTGCTTTTGCCCACAGGAATGCCTTACCTAGCTTGAACCACACCTGACAGAAGGCCATTTCCCAGCTATTCCCATCCTGGGAGCTCAGCTTGTCTTAGACAGTATAAATCCATCTGAGGGAGTCACAGTGGAAACATCTGGGTGAATCCTCACCTTCACTAGCGTCTGCAATTCCCTTTCCTCTCCCTTCCTCCTCCATAGACTTGTTGTTCCTCCATGCTCCACATTTCTACCTGGCAGTGGAAACCAGCATGCCCAAGGCCTGTACTGGAATCTGCATTCTCACAGCATTCACTCTTTGAATGGCATCAGCAGTTTTGGGGAGATTTCAGAACGATTTGTTTATGCACAACTCTGCCAAATTTCACAAATATTAGGAAGTTCAAGAATCATGCAGGGCTCTCTGCAAAATCCCCCATATTTATGATCCTACCATGCCTCACACCCCAAAGTTTCCAGCCCTGGTAAGAAAAGAGGGCAGAGTGGAGAATCTCATAAGCCATTACTTGTTTTCAACTGAAAAGATTCATTGAGCCTATTGTGAACAGTCTGCTTAAGCTGGAGCCTCTAGAAGCACACACACAGCCTCGTTCTGTCTGTGCATGGAGGCAATAAAACTCTCGATCTGGAAACCAGTTAGCAGTACAAGTCATTTGGGGAGGTACTAAATGCTGCTGCTTTAATAGCTCACTGATCATTTAATAATGTCACTGCTGCAGAGCATGGTGGCACCATTCACTCGCTTTTGTTTTGCTTTTCGAAATTCAGGGTCATTTCACTTTCAAGTGAGTGGATTATCTCTCTTTCCCCCTCTTGTCAGACACTGCAAACTGCTTTAAATAATTAGAAAAAGGATGGCTCCTTCAAGTTCACCATCTCATTTTCATAAGGTCCAGTGTCATTGCTTTGGAACAGGAAGAGAGGCTGTGGTGGCGGTAAGGATTTGACAAGGGCAAAACAGTTAGCAGCCCCCACTCATCTTTGATAAGTCCTGTGGGGTCTCTGCCAAGCAGATTGGATCTCTGGTTTTATGTCTCATCTAGAGGACGGCACCTCCATCACTTTGAAACATTGTGCTGGGTTATTAGCTTATGGAATTTGTCCAAGTTTAGTCTTGAACAGGGTTTGAAATCGTGACCATTCAATCCTGAGGCACCACTGGCCAGACCCACGCAAGTCTTTTGTTTCAGACAACAGCTTTAAGTTATCCTAAAGACGGACAGAAGGGAAGAAAAAAAAATAGGGAAGGGAGAACGAGGGGAAGGAAAATGAAACACAAAAAGAAAGATGAATCTCTTTAATAGCTCAAATTAAAAATCAGAAGCAGCTCTTTGTTCGACAAAACTGAATTCTACAGCAAATCTCAGTCCACCGTAACAACAATCCTGTTATTTATGAAAAGGGGTTTTTTTTGTGTGGGAGAGTCTCAGATGACTGTGGTCAGCTAGCATACTGTCAGCTTCATACAATCTCAAGAGAAATATGGATGAGGTTTTCTCATCTGTTTATAACAGATTCCATCAATGGATCAAACCCCTTCCTGACGAACAAGAGCTCTAATGGAAAACGGCATTACATGGCTTTAAACCACCATGTTATATCATGCCCAGCCAGGTCAGAACTAGTCCTCTATTTTAGCAGAGCTGTTCTCACCAGTTACTTGTTTTGTTTCACAGGGCTGATACTATTCTCTAATAAATAAGAGATGTTGCCCATATCACATCTAATTGGGGGGTCCACTTCACGCAAAGTGTAATTGGGGCAATACAGAGACTTGGCAGCGGGTGCTGGGGTTGGGGGCGGGGTGGCGAGTGAGAGGGAGAGAGGCTGTTCTATGGCTTTTCACCAGCATTTAACCCGGTGCAAGTCTGGGCACTGATGATGCATCCTTCCCCTAGACGGTCACTCCAGGGAAACAAGGTCGCAAGGTTCAACAATGTGTAGTATATCTGATTACATACCTCAAAATCATTATCAAAGGAGGAAGCTTCTAAAAGGGAGTGTGGGGAGGGGATAGGACTTACCCTGTCCTCCCTACTGACCTCTGAGGGAGCAGGGCCTGGCCAGGCAAGCACTGAAGTTTCAGGCTGGTGGTTTTGCAGGGCTGCGAGGTGCGCGTGGGCACGCTTTCTGGGGAGAGTCTGCCACTTCTAATGAGAACGGGGTTTTTGTAGCTCCAGTGTAAGAAGAACCAGGCTCGGTGTGAGAATTACTGGTGACACCCTCTCGTGGTATTCGGCAGGTCAGGCTGGAGAAATGCAACTAGCCTAAAATCTGTCAATGCCCTGAACACAGCTGGCTTGGAAATAGTAAAAGGACTTTCCCCAAGGAGGGTATTTCCATTCCCAACAGCCTTCTGATCCCCAGTGGGACAGATGCTTTTGGAAATGAAACATAGCAGAAACATAACAGCAATAATGAGTCTTCATTTTTATTCCTCCTGTGTGCTATCAGGAAAGGAACCGGACAGAAAGATCCCTGACTGACCGGTTCAGGCCCTTTTCCTGAAATGCTTGACTGTGGTGGAAGAAATTATGAAGATGGAAGTTGCGCGCTCTTCTCCTTGAGTAATCAGAGGCCTGTAATTTTCCCTCCTCCTTTGAAAGAGGAGGTTGGAGAATAGGTATCTTAGAGAGCACTGTTTTATCTCTGCCAGAGGGACTGTGCTGCAAGGATCATGCTGTATTTCCCATGCGCTCACTTCAACATCAGCTATTGCTTTTGCCCTTCTTGTGAGTGAAGCTGAAAGAGGCAGATCCCAGCTAACACCTGGACATGGGGAACAGAGGGAGCTTGAGACAGAGAGAGAAAAAGGCAAGAAGGTGGAGGTGCTGCATGGGAGCCAGTGCCAGGACAGAGACAAGCACTCCCGACCCTGCCAGGGTGCTGCCATCGAAGGGCAGCGGACACTCAAGGGGAGCAGAAGGGAGTGTGGTGGCGCACCTGTGTACCCCGACTGCCCCTCTGCAACACAGTGGCACCAGTGAAGGAGCCACTCCGCTGAACACATTTCGCTAGTGATGAAAACCTCCATGCAATACCAAGCTGCAGAACTTCATGTGGCCATGAAAAGGGAGCACTGAATTCAACAGGAGATTTGAGATGTGCAGAAAGGGAAAGCAAAAACAGGCTGTCAGGAGCAAGCACAGAAACAGAGAGGAGTGGGATGTCTCAGACACCGCTGAAGTTACACTGGAAACACAACAGGGCCGCTGCCCATTTTTACCTCTGAATCCACATGCCTTTTACTGGCACTATGAGCATGATTTTGCAGGGACACCTCTGACTGATGCTCCATTAACCTAATGCCATCTTCACATTGCTCAGTGTACGTTACACTTTATCCATTTTATGGTCCCTCTGCACCAGTGGGAGATGGAAATGGGCCCTCCTGTAAATGGTAATCTGGCCTAAACTCTAAAATGACCAAAGAAAGTGGTTATTTTAATATCTTGGCTGTGCTGCCTCCTCATGAGTTTATCTAAGGACAGAGGTCAGAACCAAGCTCACAGCTGAATAAGAAAAACCCAGAAAGGGTGAATTTCAGCATGAGTATTATTTTAATCCATTAAAATATCACATCAGCATTGCTGTATATGTTGGTATACTTTAAAAATTATGTACTTAAAACCTGATTATAACAGTTTCTATCAGATTGTCCCCAAATTAACTTGGGCCTGCATTTACTGGTCTTGCATTAATGTCTGATGGATCTTTATATACAGTATCGGGAAAACACTAGGATGAGACTCTTCTTGTGATTTTAATGTTTCTCATCTTTGCTGTTGTTTAATTCTGGTCACTTGCCAAATCTGGGAAGGAGCCCTTGTGGATTAGCTGACCTCAGCTCTTTACACAGTCAATGAAAATCACAGAGCTGATTCTCTCTGATATACTAGAAAGGGATGTGGAGGGGGGAAGAAATTTCCAAGTGAAAAAAAAATACAGTATTCACAGTCTTCTCCTATCACTGATGAATGTTCTCAAATGCACAAGGGAAAAAAAGCATGGAAACTGTAGTCTTAACAGTTTTTGTTCTCAGCTTGGTTGGGAATGGAAAAACAGTACAATACTTCCCAAGTCTAATTAAAACCCCACAAATACACTGGAAAATCATGACCTGAACTTTTTGGGGATCCTCTTAGTCCCTCACATCTCAGCCCAGAAGCATGATGACACCCATTCTTCCATGTCTGACAGTTCCAATCAGACATCCCACTCACAGCTTTGTGCATAACATTCGCCACCACCCAAACAAAATCGGTTTCAAGTTGAATGGTAGAAAGAGTGTTTCAACACACCAAAGTGTGGGTAAACCATTTTTCATCTCTAATTTGTCAGAAGCTCATGAGTAGTATAAATCATAATTCGGCATCAGTAGTCTGTTGCATGCTGCATTTTCCCTCTTCAGCTGCAGCTTGCATTTTCAGACAGGGCATAGTCAATAGCTTTGAGAACAGCAATCCTAAAAAGAAGAAATTCAGAAATATGATTAAATAAGGAATATGAGGAATTGAGAAATATGACGATTGTGTTCCTTTGTGACATGAACCTGCATATAACTGGTTTTACATTTTTTTAATAGAGGAAAGATAAAGAGAATTGCAGAATGCTGACAGTGACTGCAAGACTCACTGCGATTTTTGGGGACCTTCCTGCCCTGGCTGGGATACTCCAGGCTCTTCTGTGTCCAAGTGCAACTATTTCTACTTGAGAGCATGGACACTTGCTCTCCAGTGTCTGAGCAGATGCAGAGGACCTCCTGCAACCTACCTTAGATCATCCATCTGAAAAAGGACTCAGCCCAGTGGCTATTAGATGGTTTCAGTCAAGATACCTCTTCTTAAGGACTTGCTCAAAGACCCACTGGATTTCTCCTGCCTTTGGTCAGTCTTTAACAAGTCCCTTCAAGACAAGGCAACATCTGCATTTGTAGTGGGCAAAATGCAGGGAAGAGACAACTTATCCTCAGGAATTGGCTTAGCTCCTCTCTCAGACTGGCCTGGGAGGAAAAAGGACGACAGCCTCAGAGGCTGTCCCTTTAAAAACACTTCCAGTCTCCAAGTAATAGTCATGCTTCAGTGTGTTCAACATTTCGGCTGAGCTCAGTACAAAGTGCAGTGATTTAAAGCTGGGAGATCAGGCGGGATTCAGCAAATTCGGAATTATTTATTTCTTTGGAGCAGAAAGTCTGGCTACAGATTATTTACTGCAAATGGGTCTGTTTGGGGGAGGGGAAGAAGGCAAGAGGGTAGAGAAGGGACAAATTGATTGATTGAAATTTTTCAATTAAAACAAGCAGTTTTAAAAAAAGATTTAAGGCTTTATTGAAAAGTGGGAAATAATTCAAGAGTCTGGAGCCCTTCTAAGTGCAGATCATAGAGATGAGGATGGGAGGGAGAAGAAAATAAAATTTTATTCTGTGGCAGAATGGAGGGGGGAGAAAAAAGGAAGAACAAAATATAATTAACTCTGTTTCTTTGGCTACGTTAATGTATTTCTCTCCCTGAGTTATCTCCAGTATCTGCAAGTATTGATTCAGAATAAGGCACTGTAGTGTAGGCTGCAGGCAACAGAAAGCTCTGCTGGGAGTGGCACATTTCCAGGGCTGTCAGAGCACAAAAAAAGATCCGGGTATTGGTTTTGCAATGGGAACTATGCCTGGCCAAACCAGAGACAGGGCACCTGATCTCTCTGCCAGGACCAGGCTGGGCTGGGGTGGCAGCGGGGATCCAGCTCAAGGGATGAATAAATGATGATGCTTTGCTTGGGGGTGAGTGACACTAAAGGATGAGAGGACAACCAGAGTTAAATGAAGTCAAATGAGAAAGAAGGGGCATCAGCTCACGAATGTCAAGACCTCATTTCTGCCTACGTTGCTGACTCAGGCTCAAGGGTCAGTGCCACACTTAAGCTCAGGCTCTCTGGTGTCGGGGGGTTTCTCCCCAAAGCAGGGACACACATAAGCTGGGCCAATGCTCTCTTCACATCAGCTGGACATACCTCATCTGTAGGTGGTCACTCCAGAGTGGTGTTGGTGAATGGGAAGAAGGGAATTAGAGCTGTTACTAGTAGGTAGAGAAACTAATGCTATTTTTGTCTTTTTAGGGAAGGAGTAAAATGTTACTATAATCTCCACACATCCCCCACCCCCAATTAATTGCCTCTTTGCTATTATAATTCCCATTTCCAGATAAATTTAGCTTTTTCTAAAACCTTTGATTTTTCCTTTGTGTTTTAAATTCAAGCTGGAATGCGGTGATAAGGCACTACGCATACATATATATTTAATCTACACACACACACACACAAATATAGTTATATATAGTGCCTGCCACAAATAACACTGACTGCTGTCACAAAACCCTTGCTAAAAGAGCTGCTCACCCAAGCTGTCTTGTTTTCCTACATCACGTCCCCCAGGGAAGGACTGCTGGCAGCAGCAGGTCTGTCCAGATAAAGATACTGGAAAGGCCTGCATCTCTCCCCTTCTTCACTGCCTGTCTCTTCCCCCCACTGCTCTGATGGGGTGGGAATAAACCATTGCCAAACTTCAGATCCACCAACTCTTCTCATTGAAACAACAGCCAACTTTGCTGAAGTGGCTAGAAGTACACTGTTGTACTGTCAACGTAGGAGTGGCCCTTGATTTATAAAAGGGGCATCTCAAAGCAAGTGCTTGCGAGGGGATTCTGCATTAACTGCTGGGCCAGCTTTAGAGCCACTGCTTTCCCTTGTGAAAAGGGCTTTCATCACAACATGCTTGTGACTGTAATTTAAGCAGCAGCTTCTGGAGTTTATGAGAGACCTAAGCAGCAACTTCGCACCTTTCCATTTTCCAGAGTGTCACTTATGGCTATAAAAATCACTTCCCCTTCAAACTCTCCTCATAGTGGGGGGCCTGTCTGCTGCACTGCCCCTTACTCTGGCACAGTGCCTGTGCAACAAAATGAGAGGCTGGACTGAGTAACAGTCCCAGTGGATAAAGATAACAGGTATAGGAAGCTGTTTGTTTAGGGTTTTGTTTGGGTTTTTTGTAAACCCAACTCTTTTATATGACTTTGTTTCTTATTAAACCTTCATATTTTTGAGGCCACATCCTATTTTGCTGTTGGCACAGTCTCACTGTCTGCTTGTGTTGCCTATCTCTGTCTCCATATTACCAACAAGAAATAATTCCAGGAGCCCAATTTTCCTCTTTTCACAAGTTCCAGTGGTGTCCTGGAGAACTCTTACTGATCCACAGCTCAGGTGACACAGCAGCACCAACCTCTGCATGACCTGGAGAGAGCTTCTCCTTCTCAGATCCACTTCTGACGCTGGTGTTCACATTGAATCACTGGGGAATATTTACCCACGGGTGCCAAAGGACGTTTGCTGCAGCGGTCGACCCTGAGGCAGAGGGCTGAGATTGACTGACTCTCCACTGAGCAGCCATCTCTGGTCACTGCAAAGCTGAATGGCCGAGCTCCCAGCTGCATCCCAGCGAGAAGCAGCATTTGGCTGTGGAGTCACAAAGATGAGTTAGACTCTGCCACTCCTGGAGTTGGTTTAATTTCAGCTTAATTGTCTGGGGAACTTAAGGGCTTTGGAAAGGATGATCAGAAGTCCAGAAAGTCCGAGGAGGAAAAACTGAAAAGATTTGTGGACTTTGGACTACAGAATAGTGAAGAGAGAGAGTGTACAAATAAGTAAAGGTTGCTGTAGAATAAACTTTTCTGCATCTGCTGGTGATGGGACAAGAAACAATGGCCTTCATTTACAATAAAGCAGATTGAGATTAGATTTTAGGGGAAGCTTTCTAGCAATAAGACTAGTAAAGCACTAGAAAAATGTCTCCTGGGGAGGCTGTGGCATCCCCATCTTAAGACCGAATTGGGAATACAGCTTTCAGGAGAACGGAAAGTAGAACCAATGCTGTTTGAGGACAAGAGAGGTGGGCAGAGGGTTGCCCCTGTAACTCAAATCCTTAGGTTCAGATCTTATCATATAGTAGCACTCTCCACCAGGGTTTTTCTCAGTCCTTGGCAAGGCAGATATGACAAGTGTGCTCCTTTTGCACTGCCAGGAAGAAGAGTAAGGGGCACAAATTCACCCCTTTGGAACCCACAAGTCCCAAAAGACCACCATAACCACCTTGCCACTATGGCCTGTGATTGAAAATTCAGCCTCTCCTTAAAGACACTATGTGCTGCCATCTTCAGCTGGACTGAATCCCAGGTCCCCTGCCCCACATTCATCTGCTCCTTGCTTCTGAATTCAAACACTATTCTCTAAAAGCCTCCCTGCCTTTTGCTGCTAATTAAAATATTGGTTGCACTCTGGCTTGCTTTTCCAAGAGGTCTGGACAGCATTGCAGGCAGTTCAGACAAACTAACAACCAAACAAACAGAATCCATTAGGAACTGCCACTGCTGACTGTCGCCCTTTCGCATACATCACATTGAAAAGGTTAATGCTTCCCAAAAGGGGTGGAAGAGACGGGTGGAGGGGAAGGGCAGGAGGGATCCGATCCTGCAAGGACCAGATGTCAAAGATGCTCAATACTGCGCAGAATGGGCCCCCCCGCGAGTAAGGCAATTGCCCATCCCTTGGCAAAGCTTCCCTTAGAGGGATGTATAATTTATTAGGGAAGGTGGAGTGCTGAATAAATAGTGCATAGAGATGAAGCAGCAATGATCGCTAACTCATATCCCTAGGAGCTTGGCATTTTCAATCTTTAGCTCCCATTTGCGTTCCCCTGGTCCCTACTAAGTGAGCAAGCCACAGAGCTGAATATCGACAAAACATAACGAGCTCATTGAGATCTAAGCATTGCAATTAGCAGGGTGGAATGGAGCAAAGGGGCTGGGAGGCAGACTGTAATTATTTATAATGTTGATAATCACTTACATGTAGTTAAAAATATAAATACATCCCAATGCTTGATGGCATTAACTACCCTTCAATTAGCTCCATGCCCAATAAGTAAGCGATACCCAAGTACTTACAGGAGAAAGGCTAAAGGTGTCTGTCTCGTGGCTGTACTCACCAGGAACTACAAACTGTTGGTGTGAGTGGGTGGAAGAAGAATATTTAAAGGAGATACCATCATGATAGCTCCCTTCATTAGCTAATGTTGCTAATGGAGTTGTGGAGAAGGACAGCTCAGACAAGCGGCTCGTGTTCACATAGTGGTAGATCATCCTCTGCCATAATCTTTCAGAAACGTCATTAATTCCATCTTTTGGATATCCCTACAGGTTCTCACCCAGATGACCAGAATTTGATTAAGTCAAGGGTTACCAGTACAGAGAGCCCCACTAGAGGCGAGGAGTCCTTTCCTGCGTGCCAGGCTGGTATCTCTGTGCTGCAGTCACAAAAGTAACCGTGGCGTATTACAGTGCTACTTGAACTATCGTTAGAAGCACTCAAACTACAGCATCACGTGTCTCTGCACAGCTCACCTCATGCTGTTTCTCCGGTGCCTCAGCCAGCTTGTTTAAAAATAGCTTCAGTACCTCTGTGCTGCAGATATTTCTCTGCTCCTGAAGATTTTGACCAAAGCAACTCTTCCACAAAGTCATCCAGTCTGGATTATTTATGAGATGGACAATCAAATAATTTTCCTTTCTTGCAATATCCCATCTCTTTGTGGATATCGAGTCAAAATGTCTCTCTCGCAAAAAAGGTAAGAGATGTTATGAAAGGGTTGGTCCAAATACAGTTGTGTTTCACAGCCAGAGGGAAGGGAGAACAAGCAGCCGAAAGCAGCAACTCTGAGTGTAGGCAGGGTCTCTAATCAGGGACGATTACATACTTGAAAGCTGATCTGAAGATCAACAACACACCTTCACCTGAACAGTGAGCAGAAGTGACCCTTACCATCTCCACAGTGCAATCCATTGGTGTAAAAGTAAAGCATAAGTCAAGTTTTAATGGAAAAACAGATAAAAGTGAAACCACAAGGGAGGGGAAGATTACTGTACACCAAAAAGAAAGCCATTTTGGTGTGGGGGAGTAGATAAAAGCCAAATCTGCCTGTGCCATTGATTTCCTTCCCGATGAAGGGAGCATTTAACACATTGAGGTTAAACTTGGACCCTTCTCAGTGCAAATGTACAGAAGGGGCAGCAGTGGAGAAACAGTCACCAGAGTTTAGTAAGGGAGCTTAATGAAAATGTGGGAAATATGGAAAGAAAAAATGAAAGAAAAAAAGTAGGGAGAGCAGAAGCAGACTGTATTGCGGTTGAACAAGCTCTGAGAAAATACAGGCAGTGTTCAGTGAAACTGAAAGGGGAAAAAGCAAAACCAGAGTAAATGGAAATTGTTCAAAGATAATTGAATGTGTGTCCAAGCGCTTGCATTTGCCAGCTAGCAATAAATACACTGCCTGCGAAAGCAAGCTAGTATGGGCAAAGGGAGGAAGTGCAGAAAGCAATCAAGGGGAAGCAAGAAGCATATGCAAGCGGGGCTGCAGTGCTGTAGGGTACAGGAATAGGAGATGAGGGACGACAGGTTAGAGAATGAAGCTGTGAGGCTAGAAATGAGGCAGAACTACGTATCTTGAACTGCATTCAAATAGGGCCCTGAGGCGTACCTCGAACATGCTGGAAACCTGAAGGAAAGGCAGCTGGACCACGCTGTAAGGGCCTGGCAGTGGTGGGGAGAGTTGATGTGTTTGGGGCTGTTTCTGGTAGAATAACCATTCAGTTTAGTAAGAGGGTATGGGAAATTGGTCCTTGCTCTGTGTATGCCTTTGCAGGGACTGAAGCAGCTAACAGAGAAATATACCTGAGCTATTCCAGCAGACAAAGAGCAGAAAAAGCAGAAAGACAGGGAATTTCTGGCCTGCCTAGAAAAACCCACAGAGAGCAGGAATAAAGGATTCTGTCACAAGAAATACCAAACCAGGTCAGACCAAACCCAACCTACTCCAACAGCCTGTCTTTGTCACCAGCCAGTGTTCAAAGGAAGAATGTAAGGTATAGTCCAAATGAACAGACCCTTCTCCTGGTATGAGGAGCAGCAGTATTGCTGCCTCAGCAAGGTGCTGTCCCTGAGCTGAGCAGATCAGTTAGTTGCCCCAATTAACTTGCGCACAGGACTGGACAAACATGGCTCAGCTATTTTCAGGACCAATTTCCCTTCTCCATTGCCAGGAAAGCCTACTCAGAACCAAAAGGAACACCACACAGGGACAACTTCAAGTACCGAGCCAGGTAAACAACATTTGCTGCAGCACATTCTTTTAAGTGATGTCCCCAAAGGCAAAAATTCACACAGAACTACGAGGCATAAAGAGCTGGTCACAACAACAGATAAAGCAATACCGAGCAATAGTAAAAACCTTTCAAAGGCTCCCAGGCTCCTCCATTTGTAGATTAAAACCAAGGTGCAAAAGGAGATGTGGTGTTTCCAACACCACCAAGGAAACGCAGCAGCAGAAATGAGAAAAGGAACAATTTCCTCACTTGGTCCATAAGAACATGCCTGTGCTTGGCCAAGCTGATTCTTGCATGAGAGGAGACAGCCTAGACACATTGGTGAGGAGACCAAGGAGGGCATAGCATCAAAAATATTTCCACAAAGATTTTCTAGGAGAAAATCCCTTTGCTGTAGCTACAATTGTGCTTGCTGTACATTACCTTTGTCACAGGTTGCAAGAAATAAGTGCTCTGCTGCCTCACCTCTCGCGGTCACAAGTGACGCCTCACCCACATTCAGCCAATGCAGGCACAAGGGGAGAGGAGAGCCTGCTTGAAGCAGATCGCCTGTCAAAGCGTAGCTCCCATGAAGAACGGCTCGCAATTGAACAACCACCCAAGAATTGCTTGGCAAAGTAATTTTGAGCTGATGTAGCTGAGAAAATGTGGGTCTGTTTGCAGATCATTTGTCAGGCAGAAGAGTATGCCAGACTGATCAGGGAAGGCAAAAGCTGTCAGAGGAGCCACAGTGCATCCTGTTGCTGAAAGGGCACAAGAGCTGAGGCCTGGCCTTTATTTAGGCCCTTCTGAGCACCTCAATTTTCACTTTTTTGCTTTTCCAGAAACACTTGAGGTGGTTGCATTTTTTTTGTTTTTTAATTTATTTTATTTTTACTATCAAAACAATTATAGGTGCTTTTTGTTTTCCAAATTGGGTCTTCTTAGAAAAGAACATGTGTTAATAACAACAACTGTTTAAAATATGGAGAGAAAATTAAAAATAGGTCCGTTCCGGTCTTGTAACATGGAAACAACCTCAGTATTTCAATGCTTTCATTGCAACAATTTTTTCTCTCTTATGCAACCAGATCAACTCTAATTAGTTCTGACTAAAGCATCTGCTTTAGCAACACCTGATCTACAAGCCAGGGAAACCAACAGAGACTCCTGCTTATTTCAGTGTGCTTTTGAGAGAAGTTTCATGTTGGATTAACCAGTAAATCCAGTCAAAAACCCAGAGAACAAGAGTGAAAGTAATTCAGGCCCCCCAAAAAGGAATGAAGAGATTCTGGCAAGCAAAATGCGAAGATGGGAAGGTGTATAGATCAACACCCTTTCACTTGCCTGTGACTCTTGCAGTAACCTGACATACATTAGATCAATTTATGATAGAAGGAGGCGACTCAGCCAAGCCCACAGCGGCTCCACAGCCCTGCTATTCCTGTCCCGAGAGCCTGATTCATTTATTGCACTGTTTTTCATGCGTGCTGAAATCCTCTTTATTCTCCTCTGTGCTGCTGTTGCCTTTGATTGCACAGAAGGGATTTCTAAATGCTTATTTACTACCATCCTCTTATAATTCCTGTATCTTGGAGGAAAGACAGACGAGTTCATTTTGAAGAAGGATGTTCATCTTTTTGATGGCTAGCATAGACTAGGGCTTCAATAAATTAAGGGTTCTAGGGATTAATTGATTGGAACAAGGTTGGTTAATTTTGTGACTAAATGGGAACTAATCTGCAGGCAGACAGACTGGAGCTGGGTTACATTTGTTCTCGGTGAGTTTGGGCTGTGAAAATGAAAAATTGATGATGATAATAATAATACAAACAGGGATGACAAACAGAAAAGGAGAAAAGAGGTTTTTCTCCCTAAAGAAAATGTACACAGGCTCTGTTAGATCTGAAATGATATCTCCCTCAACCTCTTCTCTTTGTGAAAATCACTACTTCTGAAACAGAAATTCTACTGAAGGAAAGATCCTATTATCAGCAGCAGTCACATTTCACGGCAATGTGATTAACTACCGGTCACGTGGTCCCCTCGCTCACCACTTGTAGACAGCTCAATAATTTTAACGAAGAAAGAAGAGCATCTTTTCCTTCCTTCTCTTCCTTCCTTCCTTCTCTTCCTTCCTTCCTTCCTTCCTTCCCTCCCCTCCCCCTTCTGCTTCTTTCTTCCCCTCCCCTCTCCTCCTTCAGACTTCCCTTACAAGGCAGGCAGTTGCAGCTGACCCTTAAGGAAAACCCCACTGGGACCTGGATCTCACTCATCAAGTCTAAATATGCTGTCCTGGTCCAGGTTGATGTGAAGTGCAGCAGACACTTCTCTGAAATCTCCCCCTTTCAGAACAAAACCAGTCACCTTGGCCAGGAAATGTACTACCTCCATCACAGTCACACTTCAATCACCAGCCTCTCCCTTGTCTCAGCTCCTGTCCTTGGTTTGGAGTATTTACAGCCCATCTGTCTGTCTCAAACACACTTCTCACTCAAGAGGGAAATTAATCTCTCCTTCTCTCCCCTCTCTGCTTTCTCTCTCCTTCTCCCTCCCCCTTCCCCTAGCACTTGCAATTTGCCATGAACAGCTTCCCTTTTCTCATCTAAAATTCTCGATGACTTTGAAAATTGACTGCACCCACACACCTGGGCATGGCGAGAGATAATTGATTGCATTTTTATTTCGTCTCTTCCCTAAACTGTTTTCCTTGCTAATGGCCAGTTCTCTGCCATTTTTTTTCAACTGACACTCTGTGTGAGGGACTGAAGGAAAGGAAGAAATAACCAGCTGCTGAATATCGTCTCTTCCGCCTCTCTAAGGAATTAAAAGCTCAGTGAGTGATGAGGATCTTGCCTGGAGACAGGTTGGCTCTCACAGGGTCCAGGTGATAGAAAGCTTTGCAGTCAGACTCTCTGGGGCTTTGCAAACGGGCATGTGCTGTGGCACTGTTAAAAGGAAAGGTCATACAGGCTGTACAGCCAGTAACTAGAGTCACCTCCACATTTTCCTAGCTCACCATCAAGACTTAAGTTACTCACTTCTTCTGCACCCTCTCTCCAAACTGAGCAGGCTCCTCATTTTACAAGCAGGGAAACTGAGGCACGGTGGAGAAGGGTGATTCCCATGAAATCTCATGAGATGGGAGGCACCACAACTGACAAAGAGCACGACTGAGAGTTGAGACACCCTGCTTTTACACCCAGATCATCCTGCTTGGCGTCAAGGGAGGACAGAGAAACCAAAATATTCAGATATGGACAATGACCTTGGCTCCTAAATCCAAATGAAGGCTCTTAAAAGGACAGCCAGATTTCTCAGGTGAAATACTGGCTGTAATGTCTCTGACTCAGTTTCCCCATGATAAAAATAATAGGGCAATTTGACTGTGAATCTGCCTCTTATCATCAGGAATTGGTGGCAGCCCTCGCACACCTTTCAGGCCGAAAGGATATTACTAGCACATTTGTTCCCAGGAAAACCCCACTTCTTCGCCCATGCTTTTCATGTGGGAGAGTAAAAGATGCATCAATACTGTGTAATTTGATTAATGACTCAAAAAACCCAAAGGCAGCCCTTCTGAACAGCCCACAAGCTGGGGCATAAGAGGCTGGGNTCGCCCATGCTTTTCATGTGGGAGAGTAAAAGATGCATCAATACTGTGTAATTTGATTAATGACTCAAAAAACCCAAAGGCAGCCCTTCTGAACAGCCCACAAGCTGGGGCATAAGAGGCTGGGAGCAAAGGACAAATGTGGGAGAGACATACAAACCAAAAACCACAAGCCACTTAATGGGAAGGAACCTGTGCTAACTAGAACTGCTCTAACTCATATGGAAATCTAACTACAGAGAGGTAGTAGAGACTACGGAGACCGAAACTGGGATGCAGGTATGTGGGATGGATTTCATAAGAGAAGCGAAATGGAATTGGTGAAGCAAAGTCGTCAGTTGAACCTAGAAGGCATCTACTGGTTAGGAGAATACTTCCTACTTGTATCTACCTCCTTGAGGTTTTGCTCTTGATAAGTAAAAGTTGTTCTTGCTGAGTGGTGACTCTTACTGCAGCAATGTGCTCAGGAAAAAGCACAAGTTTCTGGGGTGTGTTGGGGTAATCCATCTGCAGCTGACCCAGCAAGATCAGTCTGGAGACAGATGGCAACCCAGCAGAAGCCACCTTTCAAGTGACACAGTCGTTTGACCCTCAAATTGTGACGGACAGATTCTGCATGTCCAGATTGTCTGGAGCAACTGAACACACCCCTAGGCAAACTCACATTTGTGCCTTACAAATGCAGTAACAACTGAAAAAACCAGCCACGGTCCATGGTTTAGGGGAGATCATGAGCGTTCTATAAAGCATTTCTCTGTGAGAGTCTATGTCCAGCTATGCAAGGAATAGGAACAGGGCTAATGAGGAGAATACTGGATTAAAATCTGTAGTATGACCATGCCTCCGATTTCCATGCTATCCATGGCCAGTAAGATCCTGGCACTGAAATCAGCCTTCAGCTTAATCCTATACCTGGCAGCTCAAGACTGAGGAAAAACTTGAGAGAATTTGCAGTTGCACAAGATTTCTGCAGTGCAAGATGACAGAAACCCTCTGAAGTAACCTGATTTTGCCAGATTACTTGCCAAAACCTAAAGACATTTTGCCTCCGTGCAGTTCAAAATCTACCCTGTGCTTTAGTTTCCTTTTGAGTCTGTACAGCAAAACTTGATCCAAAAGAAACTCCTCCTTCTCTGTTCACGGCTACAACACGTCCAGCAAACTGTGAGTCTACACTTATGTGGGCTAAGCCAATTTACCTCAAGTCTCATAAGGCCAAAGCTACTCTAACGTTTTGCTAATCTGTAAAAGACAGGAACATCCTTCACTTCTAACCTTTCCAGCACAGATCAACTGATTACATACATCAAATACTGGTGTCAGAAATGAGCCAGAGCAGGAACAGTGGGAAATAAGATTTAGCCCCCACCTTCATTTAATTTTTATGATCAAAATGTTTCAAAACCCAGTTATGTCCAAGGATATCCTCAAGCTGGATGAAGGTGTCAGGCAGAAACTGGACTACTCTTTTCTCTTAGCCCATTGCAGAAAACAGGAAGGACAGGCTGGTGCTTCTAGAAAGGCAGGAGAAGTTCCTAAGCAGAATTTCCTGGGGATGCATCTCTGAAGGATTTCAAGGCAAGACTTAACCAGCATTTAGAGGAGGGTAGATGACATTTTTAGGGACAATCTAGGTTTGTTTGAGCTATTAATCCTCTCTATACAAAATGGTTTCCTCTTCTATTTCAGTAAGTACATAGTTCCTCTCCAGTTTTATACTCCTAGATGTTTACATAGCCCCCACTCGGGGATCACAGATTTAACCATAAACATGTTTGATCCTTTCCTTTCACCTCATGCATGGATTCTGTAACTGTAAGAATGGGGATGTGCTCCCCAAGGCAAGCTCCCTTCTCATCAGCTTGCAGTGACCTCAGGTCACAACCTCGGATTTGCCAAATGTGTGCAAACACAAAATTTGTACAGGGCTGCAGTCCAATTCAGTTTTAACATTCTCTTTAAAAGTCAAACCTTCTTGTGATTTATTGTCAGTCTTCAGACAAAAGCAATATAACCATTTCCGGGGTGCTGACCTGCCGCGACCCGTCCAGCTTTCTTGGCTATCCCCAACATTACAAAAACACATTGCCAGAGCTGGTGGCTGTCAACAAGAGTTAACTTTTACCAGCCTTACACAGCTCTGTTTTCAGAACTGTCTGATGGCCACCAATTGGCAAATTCTCAATTTCCTAACTGGAGGTCAACCTCTGTTTCTCTGAATGCTCCATTAATAGGCACTCCCAAGCAAAAGGACAAAGAGATCCGAATCCCAGCACAGTGGGAAACCTTCCTCTGTGTCCAGCAGGACCTGGATCAGGCTTCTAACCAGGTAGTAATTACTTGAAAAGAAATAGCTGTTGTAATCTTTGGAGCTAGCACAGGGCTGAGAATCATTCACCCTGGAGCTGGTGTGCCAGCAGCTCAGCTCTATTCCTGCCTTACAGCATTACTTCTGGGGTCTGCTACCTCCAACTCAAGTACTGGGTATGACCTTCTGCACTGCTGTGGGAAAGGAAAATCTTAAATTTGAAACCTAAAAGATGCAATCTCCAATGGGCCGTGTGCCTCTGACTCTCTCGGTAAGGGTTTGTGTCTTTGCAGTCATGCTGTTTTTTTTTTTACAAATACATTTCATACAAGAGCGGAAATGTAACAAACTGTTTAATTAGCAGGTACTGCAGAAAGCAAGAAAAGAGTAATGCTGTAGAAGGGCCTGCATTTTCTCTCCATTTATTTCACATAGACAGAAGTGTTAGTGACAGCAAAAGAAGTAATAGTAATTCATAGAATCACAGAATGGTAGAGGTTGGAAGGGCCCTTTGGAGATCATCCAGTCCAACCCCCCTCCTAAAGCAGGTTTGCCTAGAGCAGGTTGCACAGGAACGCATCCAGGTGGGTTTTGAATATCTCCAGAGAAGGAGACTCCACAACAATTAAAAAAAAAAACCCAAAGCAACAAAAAACCTTAACAGTATATGTTTATAGGCAGCCTGTAAAATGAGCAAGGCCCTACTTGGCCCAGACAGTATTTGATCTGTACTGAACCCATCCTTTTTGAGATGTCATATAAATGCAATTGATCCTTCCACTGAAGCACAGATTTATACTGATCACCCCAGTCTCACAAATTAATGTCCCAATATGGCAGCAGGAAAAACAGACTTTTGGAGAATCAGTATATGCGTAATGTACACGGGTGAATTTTTTTATATTTCCTTAACTAGAGTCCAAGTGAGCAAATATTTTAATCTCTACAGATATTCCAAAGCTTCAGTTTCCCTAAGTGATCTGACCCTGGTTAGAGCCATGATGGAGCCACTGCCATGTACAGACCTACCAGGTGGTACCTGAGAACCACCAGCGTTAAACTTGCGGTTCACCCAATGCTGCTTTGCAGTGACCTGAACAGGCAGAAACCACAGCTTGGCTGAGTTGTGTGTGACCTGAATATGGTTTGATGCCAGGAGAGCACTATGAAATCCAGAAATGTTTCACTGGCTCCCTATCCAAAAAGGTTTACCGTTCTCACAGTAGTCACAGATACTTCTTTTAAAAATGAGATTTTCAATCCAGAGAAGGATTCCAATAGGCCCTACTGCCTCACAAAGCCACAGAAGATACAAAGCCTGCCTGGGAAGAGGAGTGAACACGAGAGTACCCAGTGTAGTTTACAATTTGTGCTGCTTCTGTAGGCTGTCTTCTAGAGCAGGTGAGATCCAAGTGAGCTACTCTGCATGGCGCACCGCAGCCACCACACCATTAGTTAGGCTCCAAACCAGCCAGAGCTAACGGAAGAACGATACATAATTACTGTGTTTGCAAATGCAGGGATGTTGGGACTCTTGTGTAAATAAGAGGGATCCTTAGCCACAGAGAAGTGAATTTAATGACATCTAGTAGGAAGAGCTACAAGTACAGCGTGATGGAAATGTCAATTACCCTCTAACTGAGAAGAATCAAACCCCAAATATTCAAAGAGGAGGAGCCCACCGAGACAGCATGTGAGAGAGAAAAGAGCAGTTATTTAAAGTACAGATACTGTCAGTATCTGAGGCTGCAGGAGGCTTTAAATGAAAAGGAAGCAGAGATCCCTAAGGCCACCTTACAGACCTGCACAGTATTCCCTTCCAGATGACCAACACCAAGAAACGAAGGGAGAGGAGGTGCTACAGCTCCAGCACGCTCACCTGCATCCAGAGAGACAAATGCAAATCTAACTTTCTATAAAACACCTGATGCTGGCATGTGAAGATGGTCTGTCTCTATTTTAAGTTTGTGCCTGCTGTGGCCAGAAGATGCTAAACATATCTCACCGGTTGTGTCACGGGCTTTCATACAGACTGGGCCTGGGCTTTAGAAGGGGCAAGAAGGTCAGATGGGCACCTGCAAAATGCTGGAGAAGGTCAGATTGGAGCAGAAAACCATTTGGAAAGGCACATCCACTGCGTGCATCATGCAGCTGAAGGGAATGTGGTGGGCTTAAGTCCATTTGCCAGTGGAAATGTGTCCACAAGACAAAATCTGCTGCCAGGCTTGGCACCCTTGTTTCATATTTTCACAGAGAAACAAGGCACTCAGTGGGCTATTGAGAGGCCTTTACTTTTCACTTCTAAATCTGGTCCCTCCAGATGAGGGCTAAGAAACAGTAGCATGAGTAAGCTCTCCCATGGATACATTTTTTTTTGGCTGTTAATTCAGCACTAAATTCACACACATGCACAACATTCTCATCAGAAAATATAAAAGCAATTCCTTGTACGTGTCACACCATTCACAGTATCTCACAGCCACTCTCTGGAGCGTTCAAATACAGCACGCTCGGACCTACCGAGACTCAGAGACACTGGGTCACCTTTGGATGCACAGTTACTACACCCCGGTGGCCTGGCTGGTAATGGATGTTTCAGGGAAGAGCCCAGAAGCACAGAAACTGTCTCACAACAATTGCATTTCAGAGCATTGTGCTCTGAAAAAGACGGCTGTGCTCAACAGCTCTCCAGAGCAAAACAAGCTGGAGGCAGCTGAATGTACCTGCTTCTTCAAGGAAACCTAGACCTGCCTCGTGGTATCTGGGAGAGATCCTTTTGCAACACCCAGCTGCAGCATGGTAAATAGCAGTCTGTCTTGCTATGCTACATTCTCATTCAACTTGGGCAAACACTTCTGGAAGACAGTGTTGATGATGCAAATTTCCCGAGCTAGGAATTTAGTCATTTGTGACTGCCTTGCTCTATTCCTACCTCTTAACCTCAGTCAAAATCCACTCATCTACCTCACTGAAATGAGTCAATTCCTTCTTGCTACTTTCTGTAAGGAATATAAACACCACTAAGGGACAAGTGCGTTCTCTCTGTCAATGTTTGCAACCATTTCATGACACAGGCAGTGGACACTGGGACAGGAAAAAACATGAAGTGAGGTCTTCTGAACTCAAGCCATCAGTGTTTGCATGAAGAGCGACAAATGGGAGGGCATTTGAAGTGTGTACTTTCACACGAGTGCGTTTCAGTGAGCATCAAGTGTGCAATGCACACCCACAAGGTTTTTCATACCTATACACAACACAGCACATGCATGTGGCTGTGCCTCTCATTGCCTGGGCTGAGCGTACCACAGCTGCTGACCAACGCGATCAAAATGGAATTGACTCACCTGAGCTTGTATTTGCTTATCTTGCTTCATGCCCACTCGTGGAACAAAGTGCCTGTCAATTTAGACACAATCAGTGCTTCCTCTTTTCAAAGGCCCAATAGTAATGGGAAAGGTGAGAAAGAAAAAAAAAGAAAAAAAACCCCAACAATTTACCTTAATGATATGGTTTGATCAAGAATTAAGTGTTGATGAAAATCTGAAAGCTATAGCCCACTTTTTAATTCACAGACCAGCTGCAACACAGCATGCAGAAAGTGAGGTTGCCTGTCTCATTTGCTAAAACACCCCTTTCCTAGCATGGTGATGACTATACTCTTCTGTAATTCAGTTTAATTGAAATTCTATGCCTGTTAAATTCTGAGTCCTATATTGATCAACATATGTCAACTGTGGAAAATTGTACTAAATTGTGTTGTGTTACTGTGCAGCAGTCAACNAAACTGTCTCACAACAATTGCATTTCAGAGCATTGTGCTCTGAAAAAGACGGCTGTGCTCAACAGCTCTCCAGAGCAAAACAAGCTGGAGGCAGCTGAATGTACCTGCTTCTTCAAGGAAACCTAGACCTGCCTCGTGGTATCTGGGAGAGATCCTTTTGCAACACCCAGCTGCAGCATGGTAAATAGCAGTCTGTCTTGCTATGCTACATTCTCATTCAACTTGGGCAAACACTTCTGGAAGACAGTGTTGATGATGCAAATTTCCCGAGCTAGGAATTTAGTCATTTGTGACTGCCTTGCTCTATTCCTACCTCTTAACCTCAGTCAAAATCCACTCATCTACCTCACTGAAATGAGTCAATTCCTTCTTGCTACTTTCTGTAAGGAATATAAACACCACTAAGGGACAAGTGCGTTCTCTCTGTCAATGTTTGCAACCATTTCATGACACAGGCAGTGGACACTGGGACAGGAAAAAACATGAAGTGAGGTCTTCTGAACTCAAGCCATCAGTGTTTGCATGAAGAGCGACAAATGGGAGGGCATTTGAAGTGTGTACTTTCACACGAGTGCGTTTCAGTGAGCATCAAGTGTGCAATGCACACCCACAAGGTTTTTCATACCTATACACAACACAGCACATGCATGTGGCTGTGCCTCTCATTGCCTGGGCTGAGCGTACCACAGCTGCTGACCAACGCGATCAAAATGGAATTGACTCACCTGAGCTTGTATTTGCTTATCTTGCTTCATGCCCACTCGTGGAACAAAGTGCCTGTCAATTTAGACACAATCAGTGCTTCCTCTTTTCAAAGGCCCAATAGTAATGGGAAAGGTGAGAAAGAAAAAAAAAGAAAAAAAACCCCAACAATTTACCTTAATGATATGGTTTGATCAAGAATTAAGTGTTGATGAAAATCTGAAAGCTATAGCCCACTTTTTAATTCACAGACCAGCTGCAACACAGCATGCAGAAAGTGAGGTTGCCTGTCTCATTTGCTAAAACACCCCTTTCCTAGCATGGTGATGACTATACTCTTCTGTAATTCAGTTTAATTGAAATTCTATGCCTGTTAAATTCTGAGTCCTATATTGATCAACATATGTCAACTGTGGAAAATTGTACTAAATTGTGTTGTGTTACTGTGCAGCAGTCAACTGTCCATTGGTGTCTGAAGTTAGTTTATTTCACCTACTCAAAATTGGACCTGAGCTGATATTACATCTAGAATTGGATTTGCTGTTCTTGATTTTTAATAACTAGGATTTGTACCTCACTCAGAGAGATAAACAGAGCCAGCAATTTGGGCTGTGAATCCATCAAATTGTACACATGAAGCAGGGCCTTGCCTGGTTAGGAGCTACATGGGAAACCTCCCAGGACCAGTCAGCTGTTGTACAAGGTAGTGCTGGAGTTTCGACACACAGCTCTCTCCCTGCTCTGTGGGTGCTGAACTGATCCTATTACAGAGGGTCGATGGCAGTTGAATATGCTTCTGGCCATATTTCTCACAACAATGTTTTCCAGGCCTTCTTTTCCTGTTCTGAATGATCCCCTGGGGCTTTCTGCAAGAATCATGATGCTGAAATATTGCATCCTGAGCACTGGAACATGTGATATTCTAATCCAGGCAAGATTCCCTCAAATACAAAACAGGAAGAGAAAGATAAACTTATGTCAGTGTATATGCAGAAAGCAGATAAAACAATAAAGAGACCAAAATGGGCTTGCTGGTTACTACACCAGCATGGAATTTAAGCAAACTGTGTTACATGGGATCATCATTTGGGGCTTTTGGCACACCAGCCACACTAGTTTTCAGGAACCATAACTCAGTGTCTAACACTCCAGAAAACAGAAAGAGGTTAGAGATCACATTTCAGAGGTTACAGACTTTGAAACTTTCCATGGGTGTATTTTCCATCCTTAGCAGTTCTCCTCGTGGGGCTAACAGGTGACTTGTAGAAGAGGCAAATATGAATAAGATTTTTTTCTTCTGCAGCCTAGTGCTAAGGATGCTTCCTGGCATTTCTGAAAGGAAAGTGAATTGAAGGCATTGAATAATTACAAACAGACTTTGGGATCTAGCGACTGTTGCTGTATGAATATTTTCTCCTTTGGATTTATTTCAGCTGAAAGTAACTAGCAAGGTTAGGGTTTTTTTTTCTCCCTCCAGTCATTGGATAATAAAATCTTTCTGCAAAAAAACAGATCAAAGTAGTTCTCCATTCTTTACACCTCCTTTTGCATTTGCTCTTCCTAGATCTCTCAGGTTAACTGTCCATGCCTCATCTCAAAAGCTGGCAATGGTTGAAGAGAAAAGTGCAAAGCAGAATTGGCTGGAAAAGAGAAACAGAGAATGAGAGGGAGTCAGTTTTCTCTATCTGTTTCTAGACAGAATCCACCTGTAGTTGTCTTTTCCACTTGTTAGCCAATATAAAGCCAGTTAAGTGTACCACGTTGCTTCTTTGTGGACAACAAGATGTTGCTTTAGGCTGACATATTTCAGCATAGAGGATCTTCAATGAATTCTACCCATTTCTTTTTGAGGAAGGGTTATAGGAACAGACTGGGCAGTGTTATCCATGACAAGATTGGAAAGGACACTGAGATGCACAGCTCTTTTATCAGATAGCTAACCCTCCAGCTGGGTGTGGGTGGGAGATCCAAGGAAGTAAATTGTCTGTCACAAATCTTCTCTGAGTCACACTAGTGATCAGATGAAGGCCCAGCGGCCGTATGCAGTCTAGCAGAGGAGCTGAACATCAAGTGGACTTGTTCAAATGAAATTCAAACATAGAGACTTCTAGGAAAGGACCGTCTGAGGTTATCTAGCTTCTATATCCACCCTAGGTTGCTCTGACAGCTCCTGAGAGATCGGTCCCCTCTTTGTTCTGAAAGCAGCAATGGGGATCCCTGAGCCTCCCACCCCAGTGCTTAAATGCGGACCTTGCTATACATCCTTAGTACCTTCTTCATGTCTCAAACAAATCCACCCCTTGCTATAGGTGAAGCCCCTACTCTTAACTACCATGGCCATGGAGAACAGATTATTCCCCTCCTCTTTGTACTCATGCAGGTATTTAAAGACTGTAACATGTTCTCCCTCTCTCCATCCCTTTCCTGTGCTAAACAACCTTGAGTTGTCTTGACCTTTCCACTCAAATCCTGTTTTCCAGATCTACAATTGTTTCTGTAGCTCTCATATTTTTTGCAGAAAAAAACCCCCAAAAACCCACAAACCAAAAAAATCTGCACCCAGAACTAGCCACAGTGCTCTGGCTGCGACCTAACTAACCCTTAGAAAAGCAGAGGAGTCATTCCAGTACCTATTTCCAAGGGAGACTGCCGGTTTCCCCCCACAACAGAATTGGTCGTGCTGGTGATCTGCAGTTCCCAAACCCTTTTCATAACTAGTTGGCTGCCTGTCTCAATCTGTGCAGCCGATTCTTCCTGCCCATGTATAAATTCCTGCCTTGGCTTTCACTGAATTGCATCCTCCCTCTCTCTCATTTTTTTTCAGACCATTTCTCCAATTTGTTTGATCTTCTCAAGTGGAATCTCTTGCACTGAGCAGCCTCTACAAACATACAGTGCAGTTTAAATTCCCCAGTGTTAAAAATATATGCTTGACTGTAAAACACTCTACTTTTTATATGGAAATAGCAGCTCACTGGGACAAAAGTGGCACTGCATTGCATGGCATGCTGAAGCAATCTGGGGAAAAGAAAAACTATTACATACCAAAAATAAAAATACAAAGTAAATAAATAAATAAAGCCAATGGAATTGGATTTACAAATATATCAGAAACTTCCTATGCAGAGACATTTACTTTTCATGCAAAAGTAGTTTCTTATCTGCTTTTATCTCCATTCTATATGCACACTGTACATCTCAGGGGACTGACTGCTTGGTATGTTATTGATTTTGGAGGAAGAGAACATACAGAACTGACACATACTTCTCTAGCAAGTAGCACAACTCAACAACTCAACATCCATTGGTCTCAAAAAGCAATTCTGTCCTCTTTTCCCTGTTTTCTCATTTTATTTTCAAGCACCACTGACAGATACCTTCAGCTTTCTTCTCTTCCATGCTGCATAGGGGAAGCAGCAGTAATTAATTCTAATCGCAGGGAAGAAAAGCACAACTGTAGAACATGCCCAATGGAAAAATATTGTCAGAAACTCCCCACTCGCACTCCTGTCTGTCTGCATCTATAATGTACAAAGAACAGTGAATCCAAAAGAGAGAGGAAATGCACCTCTCGCTCAGTATTTTGTGCTTGTAGTAGATCAGCAGTGAAAGAGAGAAAAAATAAAACTCTGTTTAAGTTTTCATGCAATGCATGATTAAAAACCTCAGAGTGAATGTATGTGTTAAATGGTCAGCAGAACCCAGGGAACACATCTACTACCAGACTGGAACAGACTGATCGATCTGCTAAGGACAATACACACTTTCTGACACTGTTCAGTTCTCTGTGATACTGCATGATACATCCATGGTTTCACAGTATGTGTAGGCAGAGACCCAGTGATACTATGCTCTACTATGGATTAAGGATAACCACTTCAGGGCTATCTATAATATAAATATGAGCAAAGCGACGCTCATTCAAGAGGTACTATCTTTTCTCCAGTTTCTTCTTCCAGACTTCCTTCTACAAGGAAGTTTAAGCCATGTGAATTTAAAACTCTCCTGTCAGCCACTGAGTCCACTCCTCACCACACACACAGACGACTTCCTCCAGGTGAAGACAAATCAGGAAAGAAAGTTCTAGCCACCTGTGCCCAAAGCAATTGCCTCATACACCAAATACACCAATACAGTTGGACACCTCTTAGCAAATTGCCACTTTTTCCTTGTTAGATGTCTCACCTGCCTCATTCCACAGGATCCATCAGTTGAAGCCTTGCCTGTCCTTCAACCCACACTTGCCTGCAAGCTTTGTGTGCTGAACTCAACAGGACCTTCTCAAAGTAATGACATATTGAGTCTTTTTTTTTTTAAGATATCCATTAAATATTTTTCTGAATAATATCCCTCTTCACTGAGGTTCACAGTGCAGTATCTGTGACAAAAAGTTTCATGGATACTAAGTCCTCTTTATTCACAAATTTTCACTTGTTTTATACATCTTATGGGAAAGTATGGAGACATGGATCTGCCAGTTCCACCTCTGCCAGCAATTAAGTGAAACCTTTTACTTTTGTGAGCTAAGGGAAAGACGATACAGTTACCACCACTTTCAAAACACTACTGACGAAAGCGTGTCGGCAAGAACCTTACACGGTGCATTAGATTCTTGCAAACTTAAATTTGGACTCTGTTGAAGAAGCACTCTGCGTTACAGAAATGGTGGCACAACTTTGTCTGTTCTCAGTCCAGGTGGCAAAACAAAGCCAATTCTTTCCTTACTGGTAGTATCCTAAGCACTGAGAGTGCACTGTGCAAACCATACATTTCAAACTAGCAGTGTTGCCCACGCAGGCTGCTTTTACAACGAAGAATCACTAGAAATCCTCCAATAAAAGGGATAACAATAAGGAAATGACAGACATGCTTGGACAGAAAGACTTCATGACAAAGTGCTCGACTTCACTCAAGGGTGATACCTGCATAGACATAGGAGGAGGAATTCAGGAATAGAAGCACTGAATTTTAGTGGCTAAACAGAAAAGATGCTAAGAAGTAGGAGGCCTCTGGTGGACAGACCTGGGCTGCTCATCTTGGTATCCATGTCCTGGTGTTTAACCTCTTAGCTAGTGTTAGGTCAAAACGTTATCTAATTTCTGGAATAGAGACAGATGTGCCACCAAACTAGCATGGTTTACTCTTGGAGGGAAAAAGAGACAAAGTTATTTCAAGCAATGCCAAAGGCAGAACTGTACCTAATTAGTAATTTTTTTAAAAACAAGCTATATTAAAATAAGCAAGAAAAGAAAAAAGTCAAAATTTTGTCTGATATACTTAAACTGGTAGATCTCTCTAAACACAGAATTTATAAGTTTCTTCATTTAGATACTACTGTCTTTGGGCCTAAAGCAAGTCTCTCAATGGCTTGACAACAGAGTTTTATGGGATTTGGTATGGGGATTTAGAGACATTTTCCTTTTAATTAGTGATGCCTCTAAATTTCACAGCATGCTCTGAAATTCCATACCTACCTTACATTTTATACCCCTTTTTTTCTCCAATAAAAACATACAAACTGGAATAATCTTACAAAACAGCACTAATACTTCCTTCCCCAAAGGATCCAAAATGTTCTGGGCTTTTACTCACCACTAACAAGGAGCTACCTCTACATTAAAATATGAGTAGCTGCTTAACAGCATACAGTAACACTAAAAAAACTTTAAGACAAGAACAAAGAGGAACAAGTCTGCACGAGAAGTTCAGAGAGATAAAAGATCATTACATCTGCATCGCAATTTGGCTAAGAGAGATAGCTGCTAGAACATCAAACACTAATGTCAGGCTTTAGTATTATATATCAAATAATCCAAGGGCATATGGATTTTAAAAAAGAGAAGCACTGAATTACTTCTATATCCTCTGAGCGAGTTGAAGACAGACAGTTACTCCAGCAAGCAGAGACTTAATTCTGTGTGTTCAGAACTGCTTGATGGTGTGGTCTGGAGAAGTGAAAGGATGGACTTCACTCAACATTTTGGATTCACGGAAACTCCTAAAAAAGCAGCCCTTTCAACATCCCACTTCCAGGTGGGTACAAGTGGACTATTCTTAGCTATTTATGGTCACTCTTACTTCTGTTTCTACCAGAACACAGAATAAAAGGAGCAAGAAAAGAAAGTTATGCAGATATTTTGAACTCAACAAAACATTTGGTTTACCCTTGGGGTATCCAAAGTCAATGGTCCTTGGGGCAATTTTGACTGCTATTTATTTCTACTGCTTAGTGTAGGCACTCAGGGAAACACTTCTTGTGCTATTTCAGTACCTTTAGCATCATAGTGCATAGAAACTAAAGAAGCATAAAAATCTCTCTGTCCTCATCTCTCTAACATATCACTGGAACGACAGACAGGCAAAGAACCCAACAAATACAGTGTGTTGACTAGCTAGTGGCATGCATAAAAGGAAGCAAGGAAGATGTAATTTCAGGTATTTTATTACACTGCAACTTTCACTCAATCTGATTGTAACCAGCCATTTTCAGAGCCAATATTTTCTTTTCTTTCAGAGAAGCCTTAGAAGCAGGAACATTTTTTATCAATATGAGAGTAACTTATTGATGTGTTGATTTATACCAAGGAGCAGGTGGGATAACTTGAGGTCAACTTGAAGCTTTACCATTTAATAAACAATGGGCAAACCAACTCATCGCTGTATGGTATGCTGTGAAAATACTACTTGCTATTTTGATTTCCACAAAAGAGCTGAAGGTTTTGTAAAGAATGTATTGTGTTCTGGCCCATGAGAGAAATTCAGACTATATGAAAAACATTGATTAATCAGGTAAGCATCCCAAAAATATAACTATTTAATCTAAACATGCATACCACTATACATGAATGCTATCCGATGAGCCTAGAGATGCATTTGTTCTCATGTCAGACCTTTTATCTCCTCCTAAAACACTCGTGAAAAGAATAGGCAACAGGGTCAGAGGTCAACAAATCTTTCAAAATCACGCAAGGGTTTGGGTTCTCCATGAGTTATGGTCAGCCATTGGTATGATGAGAACTAACAAAGCAGTTCCTATTTTTCAGTTCTTCCATTGCTAACTGAATTAGCAGCTGGAGCTAGCTGAAACGCATACTGACAAATCCGAGTGGTCATTATGTTCTCAGTTGCAAGTTTCAGATTATTTTTGCTAGTTTACTATAATTTTATCTTTTTTTTTTTTTTCTTTATAACGTATAGGGTCAGTGCATTCCTGAGTGCGGCAGCTGAGATTTCAAATTCCAGACCATGGCTGGGAGGAAGTGACACTGACTTGGCAGGCACAAGACATACGTTCTGTTCTCAGCTCTTCAATTTATTTCCTATCTCACTCTGTACATGCCTTTTTCTTCTCCTTTAATACATTTGCCCATCTAAATTGTACAGCCTTCTCAGCCAGGATGGTCTTTCTCTTAGTGTTTGTATCTGGCATCACTCAACAGGGCTCCTGTTGAGTCTTGAGCGGTATTATAAGTCAAGCAATTAAGAAGAGCAAAAAGCCTGATTTTTCTGCCTAAAAAAAAGTCTGTAATGGAACTAACAGTGTGCAAATGGGAGAACAGATATGTCATATGACTATTTTGCTCCATTATACAACAAAGAGACAACTGTGAGCAGCTCTCTAACAAGCTGGATGTTGGTAATTTTTTTGTCCAGGCCATTCAGCAAATACTGATAAATAGCAAGTGAGTATACGGTTTACGAGTGATTTATTAATCAAAACTAGGACCTAACGTTGTAGCACAAACGATACTAAAAACAAATGGGCATACTTAGTTTCCTGCCACCAGTAGAGGCATCTTCACTAGTCATAATGGAGACTCGGACTGCAGACTCTGCAGGGCACAGATTTTGCTCTGCATTCATACAACAGTTATCACAGTGGGATCCTGGTCCATTATGAGATGTCATGAATGCTAAATTAACACCAATACATATTTAGTAAGGAGCAAATGATAGATGCTTTGTGGACAGCCAGCCTGCCATATTATTTGTATTACAGAGTTCTAATATAGCCCAGGCAGTTCTAAGAAAATACTATAAAGATGCCTGGGATATTTTCAGGAGCTGTCTCATGAAATATTCAATCAACTGAAGTGATTCGAAGCACTGCTGGTATTAGAGAGCATACTTTGCTGTATTCATTTGTGAGCTGTTGCATACTGAAATCTGAGTACACGAGAGATCCAGAATCACAGGTAATATCTGACAGAGGTCTTTATATCTTAGAAATTCAGCCATCAACATCTGCTGAGCTGGGCCCCGTTTTAGATGAGATTTATGGAGAAGCTATTGATTAAACTACAGCTTTACCTCCGCTTTACCACTTACCCACACACAAACAATTAAATACATTACAGAGCTGAATAGCATTTGAAATTATAGGAGTTTCTGCTTCCAAAAGCACTTAAAAACATTATCCACAAACGTACATATATGTTTGCGCTGTTTAATTGACATTGTTTTCCCAACTGCTTCAAGTCACCTGTAATATCAAGTCAATTAAGTATTATTTTCCCAACCTATTTACTGAGCTACCTAGCAATCAATCCACCTACACACAGAGAGAACAAATACTCATGGGGGATGGCAGAGCTTGAAAAACTGCTGAAGAACTGTCAGCCTTCTCCAATGGCAGCCAGGCTTATAGCTTTGCAGGATTACGCAGCCTGACATCTTGCAGAAAATAAGTCCATGGAATAAAAGCTCCATATTCTGACAGTGCTATTCCTTCTCTGCAAATCAATACACTCCTGCACGGAGTTGCTCTTTTGAGTTATACACATGCTAAATATGTTTTGGATTACACTGGTATAAATAGATAGATGGGAACACATTTCTTTTCCATCTCTGGGCATGAGGTCGTCCTGAAAACAGGAACTAGTGCTGGGGCAGGACAGTAACCTGGGACACTCAGGTAAATCAGGTTTGGTTCTTGTCATTGTCACATACTTCCAAAGTGACCTCGGGCATGTCATGCAGGGCCTTACTTCCAAAGGGGGCTGTGCACATGGTGCAGATGCAGTAAATCCCAGGTGCTTGGTGTCAGCTGGTCACCCCACCTCAGCTACTCCACCAGCTCACGGCATACTCAGCTAACTAAACAGTCATCTCTGGAATATTTTAAATTTTGTTTTGTGTGTGTGACAGTGATGAAGGAAACAGAGATAAGAAATAATCAAATGCTTTTCTGTAAAGCTAGTCTAAATCAAGGTCAATTAGGCCCCAGGTGGTGTAGTTGCAAAGAGAGACATGGTCTCGCTCACCAGGAAGTGTGCCGGGCCGTGGAGCAGGAGAGCTTGTCCTATCCTCTGCCACATTAGGCTTTGCAATTGCTCTGAAAGGAGCTACCACTGCGGCTTGACACATAAGACCCACCTTCTGAGAGGACATATGATCCCATAGACAAATACTTTTTTGTCTATGTGTTCTATTCCCTAACCTTGTAAATCAATGCATTAAACCCTTTTTTTTCCCCTCCCTTTGTTTGTGCTGCATCTCAAACTTCATCCCTGAGCACCAGTAACGTCCCTAGCACAAGGGGGCTCCAATTTGCACAGGAAAATCTGAGTCTTTCAACATGAAACACACAGTAATATGTCCTAGCAGCACACTCCACAAAGCCAGCATGAGGCTGAAATCAGAGATGGCTATAAAGCTCTTTCAGAGTGAAAACTATTATTATTTGTATTGCTTCATTTAGTAGAATGGCCAGTCATACCCCTGTACAAATACGTACATTCTCGGGCACCAAGCCAGGCACTAAAACAATAGCAACTGTGTCTTGTCAGGTGAGACAAGATCAATTCAGGCCAGGATCTGGAGTTCAAATCACTGTTGGAAATAGAGCTTCCTGGAAGCTAAAGCAAACTAAATTAAAGCACAGGTATTCACACTGCCAGAGCATCTCAAAATGAAATTTAAAGGGCTTCTTCACAGAGATCGGAGAGTAACGTAAACAAATGCCCATGAATATTTGTTCACATTTTACAAGCCTTTGCTTTGGACATTTTCAGCTGCCTTCAGTACTTTAGTGGATATTCAAGTGATTCACATTTCATGGTTCAAAAGTCATAGAATTCCAGTGTTCACTTCAAATGGGTTGTCTAACACGTCCAGTTGGGTAATAATACCAGACGATTTCCCCTGCTCAGCTGTATCTGCTAAGACAGCCCAACTTCCGAATTCAATACCAAATGAAAACTGGAAACTTCCTTTCTCCTGAGACCACACTAGTTTTAGCAAAGGTCCCTGCTTAGTGTTTTCACAGTGGTGGTACTTTTTTTACGCCTTCTATGCTCACCTCAGTCAGGGCTGAAGAAAGGTCTAAACCTCAAGTCTCCCAATCAAGATGGCCCTGTGCTACTTTATCCCTAATATCTGTTCCTCCCTTTATACTCGCTGTGCTAATCTTCACTCACTAACCAGTTGATGTGCCTACGCATCCTGTACAATGAGACACACTGGCAGCTGTCACAGCATCACTGAGTCTATTGTTTGATGCAGTGCATGCGTACCCTTTTCACAGCACTTTTAGCCTGCCTTTTCATCACATTCAATGCAAATATACCACAAGGAAGGAACAGAATTTCAGTTTAAGTATCAGCCACTCGTATATACTGACTACAGTTCTGGAACAGACATTTTATCCCTTATTGTTCTTTTTCATAAGAAAAACACATTGTCTTACATAAATCTTTTCTGTGAGTCCACAGGGTCATCTATTTGCCAAAAGAGCAATTATTGATTATTCCCAGTCTACAGCTTCTGTCGCTGTTCCTGAAAGTGTGTGTCCATTTCTAATCAGAGCTAAGGTTATGATGCAGCTTTTGTCATCTGCTTTCCCAGAAAACAGCAATATCCCAACAATATCCACAACCAATGCAGTGTTGTAAAGCACCAGAAAGAATGGGTTCTTAGTGCAGGATCTTCTTTTATTAGAATCCAATATTTTAGCAAGGTTGATGCCCTGCATATCAGTCAAATCAGATGTAAGTGCAGTCCAGCCTCTGAGTCTGTCTGAGCAGGAATCTCTGCCAATTCTTTCTAGCACACAGAGAGGTTTACAGGAAAAATTAAGCAGTGTTTCAAAATACCAGTTAGGCATAAGACTCAGCCAGAGTAATGATCAATAACTTGAAATTTCAAAACTGGGTGTTCTGATCCTTCCTGCTCACCAAATAATCATGTTCTTTCACCAAGGGACAGTAAAAGTCACGGCTCTGCTAACTGATGTTCAGAGGTTTCGTATGAAAACCACAGCCATTGTTGGGACTGACTGGCCCCAGGCAACACCAGTGACACTCCTTCTTAGATCATTAATTTGAATCAATGATCATGGTTTGAAGGGGCCACTGTGAAATGAGTTGCTAATAATCATCATGTGTAGAGACAGCATTTTGGAGTGGGCTGGGATGCCCCGTGTCAGCCTTTACTGTATGTTCATGTGTTTAATCCCCATATCAGATAATTCACGGCCATTTAAGAGTACCAGCCTGGGAAAATAAATCCTCAGATAACCCACACAGTCAAATAATCCACCAAGTCAGATGTGGAGGCATGACCGGGGATAGGGAAACTATTAGGGAAAAAGGTGCAGACGTGGGAGTTGGAAGCACTAGAGCTTGTAGAGGAGAAAGGATGCTGAGGTAAACGTCCCCTCATCTTATCTGTAAGTGTGGGCAGAGACCACGCTGCTCCCAGAGCATTTTGGCTTGTTTTTTTCACCGAGAATGAGCAGCCTGTTCATGAGAGAATGTAATACTGTATGGAATAAATGAGATTTGAAAACTGCGTATTTTCCACCCACACTACAATGGGCATTATTGCTGGCAGCCAGCAGTGGGAATAGCTGGGTAGACAACCAGCCTTAATTAGGAGGAAGGCATATTCTTCTCATGAGAAAGCCAGGCTTGCAAATGTTTGCATTGAGAACATTCCATGGATTTTAGATGTAGCACCATTTGCAAAGCAAAGTCTGATTGAAAATGAGTGCACTGTAGGGCACCATTTTCAAAATCCTGCACATGATATTCCTTCAGACAAGCGAAGGAGGACAGGTTTTCAGATGCTTTGAGTCGCTTCTTACTCTATGAATTGCAGGTGATGCATTCATCCAAAACACCAAGTGTCAGAAACAGGGGCCACAATCTCTACAAGGGCTGAGCCCTCTGAAACATCACAGACCCCTGAACTGGCAGTTGAATAACTCAAGCTGAGCTGGAAAATTGTTCAGGGCTCTGTTGCTGGGTTCCTATGCGGCCTTGGCATGTGTGGCCAAACTCGGTCTGCACTGACACTGGGAATGAGCAAGCTGGACTGCCTGCATAAGGTGCGAGCAATTACACCCCCTTAAATTATAATGATGTTATTAAGGGAACTTCCTTTAGGATCACAAGGGGTTAGGAAAGCCAGACTGATCAAGAGTTCCCCAAGCAAATACGTCCCTTCACTCTTGACACATCTCCATTTGACCCTTGGAAACGTTAGTCCCTCATGGAGTCCACCACTCCCTTGGCTGCCAGAGCTGACATGAGAGAGATGGAAGAACTTGTTGCAAAAAAGCGTTTTGGAAAAGGATTTCCCATGTAAGCTCAACATTTGTAGAACAGTTTTTATGCCATTCTTGCATTTGTGTTGTTTTTAGAAAACTGTTTGAAAACAGAAAGCTGATTATTGTTCATGGTGAAAAGCTGAAATGTTGTGTTGTTTATTCTGCTTTGGAAGTGTTTCGGCTGCAGCCATCTGAACCTGGCTCCATTTCACTTCTGTATGGTTTCCAGTCTCCCCTGGAGACACACTCACACACATGCAGCCGTGTCCTCTGCCCTCCCACTAGCCGGCTGCCACCAAGCCAGGAGGTACTGCTTCCTCTAAAGCAGTCGTCACATGTCAGCACATGAATCCACTGACAGATGGAGACTGAAAATCATGGAAAAAACAGTCCTGCCCTAGAGATCAAATCCATCAGCTTCCCACCATGTCTCACTCCTCTTGCTTACCCAGGAACTGACTCCCTAAGTTCCCCGGAAGACAAATATCCCTAAGGCCAAAGCACAAAGCTGCCAAGAAATTGGCTGAAACAGGGTTTTGTTGTTTCACAGTACAGACACATTAAGATTTGGAATGTTTTTCTGGGGTTTTTTTAGAGGCAGTTGAGTCTCCCTGGCCTGTCCCATCCAGATGGTGCTCCAACTGGATGCGAATCTTCAGACAACACTTTTCAAACTTGAACTTAAGGCCCTACAACAACGACAAAAAATGTAACTAACTGAGTGAATTCTGTGCCTGTGAAGAAACACAGCCACGAGCGGGTGAGAGAAAAAGAGCCAAATCCCTTAAAGGCCTCAGGTACCCATGAGACACACAGACCTGACTTTTGGTGGCTGGGGCCCAGGTGGCACCCAAGGGTCAGGATCTGGCCCCTCCACTCCTTACAGGGCACTTGGAGGGAGGCTGGTGCCCTAGGAGGTGACAGAAGTGTTCTGCAAGCTGAGAAGGAGCTCTGCAGAGGGAGCCCAAAGGAAACAATAGGCACAACTGAGCGCCGTAAATCCTCCTGCTCTGCGGTACCTGAAGCAGGGGTGGACAGAAGGCTGCTCCATCCACACAGGTCCTTGTTCTTGGACTCGTTTCCACTTGTATGTCAGGATGCTTTAACAGAAATCCCACGCACAAGCCTGGAAAGAGACATGCTGCCTCCAAGCTCCCTCTTGCCAAAGGAAGGTCCTACCTGCTGATCTCCACAGCCTCCAGGCCTCTCTCACCCTCCTCCTTGACCCCACAGCTCTTCCATTCCTTTCTACAAGGGAGCACAGATCTGAGAGTAAGATGTTCCTACCCAAACCATCACCAGGGGAGACAGGCCAAGAATGTGTTTCTTGGGTTGGGAATTACATTAATTGGGATGCCCAGCTTTGGGGGTAGGTGGTTATCTAAAAGATGACTCCACAAAAGGTGCTACCTACCTCCATTTTCAGAACAAAGCAGTTACATCAGATTTTGGGGAGAGCCTCGCCTTGTCATCGGGTGCCATCTGTTCAGAGGGTGCTGGTCAGAGCGGGCCCTTTGCAGCACCGCTCTGCGGTTTCAGCGATCGTGAGGCTGCAAGGCATGCTGCGCAGAGCACAAGTCTTATTCTGGGAGTTTAGACAAGACTGGCATAAAAAAGGCAGATGTCAGTAAGTGCTTTAAAAGATGGACTCAAAAAGGTGGTGTTTAAAAGGCAGGTCATTTTGGAACATAATTTTTGAAGGACATGCCAGAAGGCCCCGCAGATTCTTTTTGTTTTAGGTGCTCAAGTCCTTTCCTAGATCTTCCGATCCTGTATTTTACAGAGCAGATGCAGGCATCGATCACTGCAGATCTCCTCTACTGCCTTTCCACCACAGACCACACCAACCCCCTGGTACCAATGCTCTTGCAGTCCGGCCTCTGAAGAACAGCAAGCACCAGCAAGGGCCTCCATAATGTGCCACTCCACCTGCAGGCCCCAGAAACATTATCAGATGAAAGCATTGAAACACAGGCATGGAGTAACCAACTGAACTGTAAGGCATGGCCCACATATATATTTGCTTCCAAAATACCAAACCAGCATTGCCTGGATTTGAAGTAAAATGTGATGCAGTTCCTCTAGAGGTTGATGTAGATTGTTGTTGTTTGTTTTTGGTTTCGGGTTTTGGTTTTGTTTTTTTTTTTAAACTCAGAAACAAGAAAGGGCCATTGTCTGTCAGAACTGAATCAAGACCATAAAGTTGTGTAGCTAGGAACAGAAGTTGGAAGCAAATACTGATTTTTGATCCTACAAGATAAAGGATTTCTACTCTTTCCTGAATACCCATGCTACTATTTACACCAATTCATTTCTATGAGTCCAGAGCCTGGGCAGCCAGCATGATGCCTGATGCAAGAATAGCAAGCTAGTACATGAGAATCCAGAAGAAACTAAATTTGAGCTGCTTTCAGATCGCCTTCTGTGTGATTATAAAGGAAGCCCCTCCGTCTAAATGGCTTCACGTTAATTTTCTTCATCTGTTTCACACACCCCCCCCCCTTATCTCCCCACTTCTCCAACAATACAAACGATGTTGGCTTGGACATATTTTCTCTCCAGCAGTTCAATAATTTGGAGACAGCGATGCATCAGAGCTCTCTGTTGGAAAGCACATTCAAACATTTACTATTCACTCCTACACTGATTAGTCAACTCAGAGTGCTTAAAAAAATAATAATAGCAACATTAAAACCCAACAAAAATACCAACCTAAACCAAAAATGGGAATATGGAAGTGTACAGCATTAAAATAAACCCTGGCTCCCTTGCCAAACTCATTAATAATTTTGGCTTTCCAAAAAAAATTTGGATTGCTCTGCTCTTCAAGTATCAAAACATCCAATTAACACAGCTAATTAGCGTCACAAACAGCAGTCAAAAGAATGGTAATTTAGATTCAGGATTTCAAAGGTTTCTTAATCCCAGGCCAATGCAACTAATCTCTCAGAGGCTGAAAATGTTTTGTTATTGCAATGCAATTGTATAGCATCCCATCAATTAGTGGCATTGCAGGGAACACTCGCTTGCATGATTCATTTGTCTAATCGGAACAAAAAAAAAAGAGGGAGAGAAAGACAAAAAGGAACAGAGAAATCTAGCTCCTTAAAATATGCCGTATCAATTTTTCCAAATAATTTATTCCATAGCTGGAAATGATTGTGAATAACACTACGTCCTTCCCAAAACTGAGCCACCAGGCTTAAGGGTTTTTGCCAGTTTTCAAGAGATTAATAGGACAGTAAAGCCAACCACACAAGTGATATCAGCTGGCCTGCCATTAGATGTGTTGGCTGATACAAACATTTCCTTAGAAAGGGAGGAGGAAATATATATTGGAATGAAAAGATCCCTTTCTTACCAGCCTTCTCTTAATGCAGGAAACACAAAAATGGCAAGAGTCTCAGCAGACAGACGCTGTTATGTCCTCATCACTGTCAACTGTGCATTATCCAGGGATTTGACTCTCAGAGCTCCTGGCAATCCCGAAGTTTACCACATAACTTACAACATCACTCACATTTCCAAAAGCCCAGTTTTTCCAGTGGGATGGGAATGGAGGAGAACTTGGTGCTGCTATTGGAATCACTGTTCTTGTCTTGGCTACAGAACTCAAGTCACCAAATTAAGGTTTGAAGGCATGCCTGCAAGAGCCAAATATCTCTGCTTGTTCAGATCTTGCATCAGCTCTATTTTAAAGGTAAAGTCCATTTGAAAATGAGCAAACTCCAAGTTCAGATACAAACTTCTTCTTAATTTTCCATGTTTCTCCATAAGTTCCAGCCCAGCTCAATGCTAGTGTCTGATCAAAACTTTTAAATTTTTACCTTCCTCCATACACCACTGCCTGGCCCTTCCCACAAATATTGCAGTCTTTTGGCTCTCTGCTGAATTAATCTTTATTTCAGATTAAAAGGCTATACCTTCCCCAGGACCAACAGGCTGGGATGGCTTGCACCTAATCCTTGCTTTGGCCTATAACGTGACGTTGCAAGTCACTCATGCCTCAGTTTCCCTAACTTTGGAGCAATGCTAAGTAGTTCCAAACTGCAGTCCAAAGGGATGCACAGACATGCAATAAAGTTGGAACATTTGAAAAAAAAAATAAACAACCAAAAAACCCCAAAGTAATACCTGAGCTCTGGAATCGAACCTTTATATTCTACATGCATGACAAGTTGAAATGATTATGACAAAGAAGATATTTCAGAATAATGGTGGTAAAGCACAGATTTACTTTAAACAGCCTCTACGCAGAACTGATGCCTGCACCTGGAAGAACTAGATCCAGTTCTAGACTGGATCTAGACTGATCCAACTTGTAACAACAATGCTTTTTTCTTCCAGCATATGCACGCACTGACCTATGGCTCCTCACAACAGGGCCTTTCTTCTCTGTTTCCCATTAGGTACAGCTCCATCTTCCAAACCTTGAGTATTTCTACTGCAGACGTAGCCAAGTTCTGGATGTTTTTAGTCTATAAAATAGAGCATATGCTTAGAAGAGGCTGGGAGTGAAATGCTCACTACAAAGTAGTTGATCCTACCCATAGTATCCTTTCCTCATGTCTGGAAAAAGAGTGAGAAATCCTGAAAGCAAACGGACTTGAATCAAAACAAGATCAAGCAGTCAGAAAACAGATTCTTCATGACATGAGGGAATCTTTACGTGACTTGTCCTAATTCCTAGCTCCAGTACTGGACCTGCCATACAACTGCACTTAATAAGATTGCGTTGAACAAGACAACCCATGAGCAGAACAGGCTCTGTAATGAGTTAAGTGCACGGCCAAATCTAACTCAAGTCAAGAACAGGGAACATACAAAAGCTAGGACCACTCTCTACTTGAGCCCAGTAAACGATCCCAGTATCAGTTCTGGTCCAGGCAAAGCAGGTATAAAAAAGGTATTCAGAGGTGAAAAAGTTAATGTACAAATACAGTGTTCACTCTTGAAACCATTACCATGTTTTAAGGCATAAAGCACTAATGAAGATGTATAGACTCAATCTCATGGACTTATAGACTGAATCTTTGCCTCACTTATATTAAGCTCTGGCTACTCTTTCCCACTCAATCATCCTTAACACACTCATTGGCATCAACTGCTTCTTTTGTCCTGTACAGACAGAGATCCTCATATGCTGCAGATTTTGATACAAAGTCTAAAGAAGGGATAATTACTAAAGGGCACTTTGTTGTGACTGGACTCTTGTACTGGTTGGGTTCAGCTGTTGCCATTTACTCAAGAAAATTTAGGAGAAAGAAGACCTTTATGAAGCCCAGACAAAGCAAAAAACGTCTCTGAACAGTATGCTTGATTAATGCATGTTATTAGAAATGGACCAAATGCAAAGCTTATCTATGAATTCCTTCATTGTTTCAGGACTAAGGAATTCTCAAACCAAAGCTGCCTGCATTATTTTCACAAGAGAATAGGTGTTAAAAAAAAGAAAGAAGGAATCTATATTCATTTCTGGTTCAGATAAGGCAAAAAGCTTAGCAGTCTTTCAGGATTCAAACCTCAAAGGCAGGTATCTTTGATAAAGAGGGTGATATCATAGGAGCATGTATACGATTTCTTTAAAAGTACTGAATTCTAGAGCCACCATATCACTCTGTAACACTAGGAACACTTAGCCTTAACTCCCCCTCTGCCGCAGTCAGACCCTAAATCTCAGTACCATTCAGCTAAGCCGACACTAAGGCAGGACACTCTCTGCAGCACATACGCATACAAGTGACAGATGGAACTCAAACACTGAAAAAACTTTGGGAAAACAACTCAACTTCTGAGCATTAAGTATTCAAATTATGTGGCACTTTAACTGCTGTTCCACTATTGTATTAAGAACAATGGCTATCAAACAATTCAAGGCAGCTTCTGGTTCTGCCTCAAAGGAGAAAATGGTATTTTGATCAAGATGGTTCAACATTTTTCACCTCCTGCTCCAACTTGATAACAGAGCTCATGGACAAAAGAAAATAAAAAGGTAAGAGCTGTTATCTCAAAATAACACTGCAAAAGTTAGCAGGTAGCTGGTGAAGTTAGGTTTTAGCTGAAATCCTGCTTCGCAGCCTTACTGAAGATTCAAGCAGTAAGGTGCACTCTTACTGTTTGGCGAACTAAACCATGGCAAAGCCTGTGCTCATCAACAAACACATACACTCTACATATCTTCTAGTCATAGAATCATAGAATGGTAGGGGTTGGAAGGGACCTCTAGAGATCATCTAGTCCAACCCCCCTGCTAAAGCAGGTTAGCCTAGAGCAGGTTGCACAGGAATGCATCCAGGCGGGTTTTGAATATNTCCAGTGAATCGTTATCTGAACCTCATGTTCCTGACATAGAAAATGGAAAAAATACTGGCCTTACTTCCTAAAGCAGTCTAAAATTCATGAACATAAAGGAAACTACACAGGAGCTCAGAAGCACTCGTGTAGGGCACATTTACCATCATTTTTTCACCTTGTCCTTTCTAGATGTGTTTGGAAATGTGCAATAGATTCAGCAAAAGAAAGAATCTTTATTTGATCAGAAGAAGTATCTTGAGGTGTGGACTTCCTAGTGTTAGTGAGTCTGAGTCAGATGCTGAAATATGATCTTAGCATAATTTCTATGTATATTAGCTCAGAGTTAATAGATAGGTACATAGATCTACATTACAATTAATAAGCCTAGCCAGGGAAAAGTAGGTCCCACAGCACACCTTTCAGAAGCAAGCCGTTATTAATCAGCATTTTAACGAAGCATAATTACAACAGCTTATGGCTCCCACCAGGTAAAGCAATAATTATAGGTGCAACCAAATAAACAGGGAAAATAATTACCTATTTCTCAGAGCTAATATTAATTTAACCAGGCTCGGAGTGATAGGTAGACAGACAGCTCAGCGCTTTCGCACTGCTAGCCAGAAAAACTGCTCCGATTAAAACAAAGATCACAGTTACCGTTGTCAAAGAGGGTGGAAGGTACACAGTCTTTTTAATTTCCAGGACATCTTCCAGATTTCAAACAGGCAATATGGCTTTTCATTGGGCAATGAAATTCTTTCCAACCGCACTATGTATAAGAAGCACGTCTTCTCCTGGGAACAAGAGGTGAAACATCCTGGACTGACACACACAGCCATGCTGGATGGAGAGCATGAAAATACACAGTTCTGAGCACGGTGAGGTGACCGAAGCTAGAGAAAGGGCCCCAAAAATATCGGTGTTGTCTGCAACAATAGGTGATTGGATTCAAGCAGGATGTCTGCTTGCACTGCTGGACAGTAAAGCAAACAACTTTATGCGCTGACAGACACATCCAGATGGATGAACTGAAGGCAGCCATGCAAAGGCCAGGAAGGACACCATAGTTCCAGTGACTCTCTTATCTGCTCGGCAGGAGAGTCAACCACTCGCAGAGGAAGTCCCTGAGTTAGTCCTGCCACCATGACTAGCTTAGAGTAAACGGTGCTGTTCAGATGGATCAGTGGAAACCATTTAATATTTACTTTCCAGGGCAATTTCTGCTCTGCCGTTCTTTCTATCCACGGAGAGCAGCAGACACAGACGCATCAAGTGCCGCTTAAATATCTGCAACACTCCAGGCTTCCTCTGGATTGTGGTGGCTTGTAAGCACACCCCCTCCTGGAGTCAGTGAGGCTTTCTGATTGCATTGGGGATCCCCCACTGCATCGACACTCTGCCTTTCACAAACAAGTCCCTAGCATATGAAATAAAAACAAACCAAAGCTTTTGAATTTGTTGCTGTGGCGCTCCCATCTCACTATGGAAACACAAACAAAATAAAGATCTTGATGGTTATTTATTGTACACAAATGAAAAAACCTACAGCCCAGTGGTGGTTTTGATTCCAGATCTAATATTGTTAAATATTAATACCTTAATGACTCTAATACACCCTGGTTTTACCTGGTGATCCAAAGGAAGGAGTTGGGGGTCGGGGAGTGTGGTGGAATGCTGCCAAGCACAGGCTATTCCTCCAAAGAGCTGGAGACTGCAGTGTGGAGGCAGAAACAGGCAGGAAAAGCAGGCAGATAACAGGAGTAACGCAGCACAAAATTGCAAGCTGCCAGGTCAAGACTGAGATCAAATTATATTCCTAGTGATGTCATTATGACACAATTACAGTGTGGCTCTACTAAGCCACATTTGTCTCCAGGCCACTTTCCAGCCCTCTGAGTGTTTCAGCAGCATTGTTTCATTGGGTTCTCCAGTCTTTCAGAACAAATTACACTGTTAAACAGATTTGTGGCAACACTTTGGGCTTAAAGATCAACTATGCCTTTGAACAGCATCAATTCCTCAGGCTGATACAAGTCAGCACAGACACGTCTGACTCCAACAAAACAACTGGGAGGAGTGAACCAACTGTTTTGTGAGTTCACTAAACCAATTCAAATCCACAAACCAACTTCCCTCCTCCCTGAGTGTTTTAGTGTTGAGTTGCCTGCATGTGGAGGCCAGTCTTGGCCAACAGCATGCACTTCACATTCAGGAGTGGAGCATCCTTTGCTAGGGTTGCTTTGGCTTAATCATCAGAACAGCGTCTTCATGCTCATTTCTCCCCCATTTTTTTTTCTCAAGAATTACCAAGCCTGTAAACATTCACTTGTGTTTCATATTTAGCAAAGTGACTTTACGCATCTGTATTGACGTCAGAAAACAAAGGAAGAAAAGTGAGGTACTTGCCAAGGACAAAACTTAAAAAAAAAAAAAAAGAAGAAAGAAACCATAAAAAGGAGGGGTGGGTGGGATTTAAGACATTTCTGAAATTAATAAAAACACAGTGACACAAACATTCCTTAAGGAACCACGTTCTCCTGAGGAGCTCCAGAACTAACCGGTTGGGAGAAGGTTTGGTATGTTTTCAGCTAAGCTAAACCAAATCCCAAAGCCTTTTTAGCTTCATCATCACTAAACGCAGGCTTATGCCACTGTAATTTGGGCTTGGCGACATGAATGTCAATAGAGTCAAGAGGTTTGGATATAAGTGGGGTGGAAATTTTACCCCAAGGGATAGATTTTACCCCTTGAAAAAGCTGTAAAGCAAGGATTATACAGAAAATGAAGCTACGTTGCCAAGAGCAGGATATTTAAACCCCTCAGGCAACTTCTATGTAATTTTATTATTCTTTTAATTGAATTTCTTAAAATCTCTTTCTTTCCCCACTCTGAACAGTAACCATGAATTAATGCACTGGAAGAAGACATGGTGGGGCCAAATTCTCATCAGCTGAAGAACTCTAAGCTCACTCAATTTGAACTGACAAGGTGCTCCATGAGGCTCTACAGAAGGCATTCAGGGTCTCAGGGTCTCAAATATTCCTGTCGTCACAGAGCCAAAGACCTTAACTAAAAGGAAGATGGGGAGGGACAGCTAACCTCCTGTCCTGCTGCCTTCCCTTTCCATGGCACAGAATAAATAAGGAAAAGGCTGCTAGAGTCTACACAGTACTCGAAAGCAATAGGTCTGCTACCCAGGTGTTGGGGCTGCCCACATGGGTTTTTTTGAACCTAAAATGTTGTGCCATGGATCCCTTCAGGCCAGACGTGCAAACAGAGCTAAAATTTCTGCAAACAGTTAAGATGCAATCAGAATTCCTAGGACATCACTGGAATTACAAGGTGTTCAGACCTTAGGTGTTTTACAAAGTCCTGGGAGAAACTTTTCTGGATTTTAAATGTTTCTGAAAACCTTCACCTGTCTTTTGCCTCAGTTCACCTATTTTAAGTACATTAATAAGCATCATTCCCCATCTCAGAAGTGTGCTATGACATTTCCTGAAATACATTAGTCAACTGTCGTGAGAGGACCAAGGGGCAGAAGATTCCTTACATAACTGTTGGTAAGGAGGAGAACTCATCCTACACTAACCATGGTTACACTTCACAAGAAAAAGGCTCAAAGTGTCTTAAGCACAGTTTCTATTCGGCTGCTGTCCAAAAACCGTGAAGCTTCCATCGAATTTCCCCAAAATCTTTCTCCTTGGAAGCTTATGTGGTGCTCCAAGTAGCCGTAGGAGTTGTTCCAGGCAATTCAAATTCAAAGCTCCTGCTGCTGGCTGCCTGAGTCACTCTTACAAAGGTTTTCCATACCACTTTATTTTGAAGGATGTTATCTTAACTTCAAATTCCAAGAAGAATAATACAGGGAGGGTTTTCCTTAGCCTGGATGTAAGTTTAATGCCTGGCTGATCAAAGTAAGCTGTCTGTAGCCTGTGCAATATCTGACTTCACAGAGCTACACTGGCAAACTGGCCCAGTGTTTTCCACAGAGAAGGAAAATGCACTGGAACAATGTGAGTACATGAGGGATCAGCAAGGATGCAAAAACATCCACCACTCGACCAAATACTGCAAAGGTTGGACAAATCCAGGGAGGAGCTGGATAAATTCCTCTGCAGAAAGAGAAGCCTGAACTCCAAGACAGCTTTATCCAGCTGCTTGCCTTATCCTCATACTAGATAAGGAACTGCACCACACAGTGAATCAGCCAAGTATCTCGTGCCTTCACAAACAGGCAAGTACGGGACTTACTTTGAGGACCAAATTAACTTTTTTTTTTTTTCTTAAGTGGTAAATGGAAAACATGAATAAGGTACCTAAAAAGTCATCCATGTTCCTTCCCACCCCTCTGCCTCGTCTCCTGAGCCTGAGCTACTGTGGTCTTGCAAGAGGACCTTGTGGGACCCCCCGTCTCATCCACGTGACCTGACAGCTAGAGATGTGGGAGCTGCATGCCGACAGTGTCCACAGGGGGACGTGTGTGGCTGGGACCTCACCCGTTTGGCTCAGAACTTGGGCCACTCTCAAGCAAAGCACAGAATCAAAATGAGAGCTGCCACCCTTATACAGCTCCCCTTTCTCCCAGGCTGCACAGCTAGGCTTACAAAGAATTGCATTTTTTTTCAGGTCTATGGTATTTTCTGTAAAAGTCTAGGGTCTGGGAGCCGTAGGATTATTTGAGGTTTCCCTAGCATTCATTTAAAAATGCAATTGTAGGCTTCACAGTTGGAGAGAAAAGCTTAATAATGCAACTGTATGCAGACCTAAAAATAGACTCAAAAAAATTTAAAAGACTTCCAAATACACCTGGCAACGCTAGATTCCAGCTTCACTGGCACATTCCCTTGTACTGCAAGCTTTTCTTGCATGCACAGGGAAACAGAAGAGAGCATTAAAAAAAAAAATGAAGAGAAGAACATAATGGTAAAAGTTTAAAGACAGGGAGGCGAGAATTAGGAGAAGACGCAGTGCCAGAAATTAACTCATTTACAAAACCTGCCTGCACTACCAGGGTCCCTTTAACTGAACACACTCAGCACAAAAATGATTCTACATTGTATGCACTGAAAACGCTGATGAACGTCATCACTGTGCAATGGCTTTAAAATTGATTTGTGGGGGGTAGGAAGATTTTGTTTCACCTTCCTTTGTGGGGAAGCCAGACAGAGCTTTAAGCTTTATTGACTCTGGTATTATAATCACAGTTGCTGGTCTTTCAACCTGTTCCAGAATTGGAGAGAGGTTTTCTTCTCTGTACGACTAGACACTGTAGCATGGTCGATTCTGTGCTGAATTGAAATTCATTAGAGCCTGCTTTGTCTCAACAGAGTAATAAAAACCTAAAGCGTTATTATGCATGAAATGGTTATGGAGCTGGTGAAAGGGTTGTTTTTCCCCCTTGTTGCAAAAAAGGGAGAAGAGGGGAAATATCTGACCTGACAGTAAAAAGTGACTTAGAGAAAGGCAAGTCTTTCATATAAAATTGACTCTACCTGCAAAAATGTGTAAGGGAAGCAAAAGCACCAAACGGATCTCAGAGATGGAGCCCAAAGGATGAGATGAGAACCTCACCAAGATACGGTGCTGCTCCGTGCCGGGGACTCAGCTAAAATCCATCTCTGCTCATAGATAATCCAGTGTTAAAATACAGCCACAGTCTGCACGTTTATGTCTTTCCTTGATCTTCTAACATGAAACATGTTAGGTACTCCAGGGCACAACACAGCAAAATTGTGCTCTCCCTGGCTCCAATCCTGCAGAGAGTTACGTACTTGCTACACCCTGTGTCCCAAATGAAGCAGTTGTGTAAGTTCGTCATGGGATCAAAGGGCCTCAGAGAGACTCATCTTTCCTATCATAAACTAAATCATAAAAATACATGCACATAGTCAAGATATGACTGAGTGTGGGAGAGAACCACTGTAACAGGTCCGGAGACCTTGATCTTTAGAGGTTCGCCTCTCCCAGCCTAAGCATTGTCTGCTGAATACCTGTGATTTAGACAGCATTTTGTGCTGTCTGAGGCAGACTGGGGGTGGTGTGGTAGTGTTAAAGCCTGGCAGCATGTGCACTGGGAAGGGGGCATCTAAGACAGGCACTTGAGGATGAAGCACACACCCTGTGCAGCCTTTCTCTCTGAGTGCCTATTAGAGTTAATTAGCAATTAAGTAATTGAATTATATACAACTGCACAAAAGACATATGCATAGACATAGATAAGTACCATGCACTAGTATATGTCTTTCATATCCGTGCACTGGCACGTACACAGAAAACAAAGACACAGTAGGGAACTTTGACCTTAGTGAAGTGAGTGGGAGTTTGCTAACCAGCTTGAGTGGCACCCAGACTCACTCTGTGGCTCTTGCCCAGAGAGGGCCCTACCCCAGAGGCAGCTCCACAACAGGGCTGCCTGCACCTACGTACCAACACCCGCTCCCTTGGTCCACACCTGAGCTGAGCGGGTAATGCCAGCTTTAAAACCATGTTAAACATCCTTGAGCCACTAAACACTTCTAAGAATTTGAAGGAGGTAAGAATAGGGTCTCAAACACATGCTAAACAAAACCACAATGTCTGTGTGCTTTTGTAAATAGCTCAATATAAACTATGCATTTTTGGTCCCCTTAAAAAGAGGACCATGAAAGTGCCTGGTCTCCAACCCCCTTGAATCCTGTCAGAGCGGGGCTTTCAAAGCAATAACTATTAAAATGTTACTGCCATTTGTCTAATGCAATTCCATGCTCCACATCCATCTTTGGAGAGCTGACTTTCATTAACACTTCAAAAATAATTTAAGGTTTTCGCGGTGAAGGTTAGAAACTTTTCACAGCTCAGAGCTAATAGCTCTGCTGTTTACATGCTATAATGTCTTGATAACCTTTTCAAACACACTGTGGCCAGCAGCTGGGACCCGTCCCTGCTATTTTTGTTCCCAGAATGTAACAGCAGAAATGCGATGACTTTGTGCCCCTGAAATGGTCACATTTCTTCTCTTTAGGCTTCGCTTCCATTACAGCACTAACAGAAAGGGCCTCACCTTTTCAAGAGGCTCCTGATGTATTGAAATACAGTCCTGACTGTCCTTTCCCTGGAGAAATGAAACAAGCTGATTGTCTCATTGGAAACCCAGTTTCAGGGGGCAGAGGAGGAGGGCAGGCAGTCTGCTTTCCCTATCTGGAGGTGTCTTGGAGAAGACAATGGATCTATGTGAACTATTTTGCTTAGAAGAATAAGGATAGGATTCCTGTTTTCAGGTGCTGGATGGACAAAATCATAATCCCACAGTGTTTATTCTGACACTGCAGCAAAACAAGTGCTGCAGCTCTCTTGCTTTGCTTTGCTTGAGTTGTGTGCAGATTACAAATCCTTACTGGAAATACGGCACGACACCAAATAATAGCTGGATGCTGTAGCATCCACAGGCTAGAAAGTGGTGTGTCTCCCTGTAAAAGCAGGAACCTCACTTGCTCCAGTCTCCTGCCCGCTCAACAGCTGGAAGAGGGAGGCAGGATGGAAGGATGCTGTAGTATCTACGTGCCTTTATAAGAACATCACACAGGTCTAATTTCAGCATACCATCCTTAAAATCACTGGGCCAAACAGTACCCTCAGATACAGTTTGCATGGAAATACTCGATCCCATGGAGAGTTACGAGAGGGTTTTTCTCTCCTCTAAACCCAGAAGCAAATAAATGCAGCTGCTCCAAACTGATAGCGAGTAAAGGCCCTGAAGCTGAGAGCATGGGACCAGTCCATTCTTATTAAGTTAAAGCATTAAAAGTCCTGGACAAGCTGTAAAAAAAAAGGAGACATGATCAACTCAGTCAAATTTACAGCAGACTTGGGGGCACATCCATGATGTTCTCTCTCCTGGGAGCTCTGCTAGATAGAGCCTTGGAGCAGTCATAAGCACCACAGCACATGTTGCAAACAACAGGGTAAATGAGCCCTAAAACAAATCATTTTAATGATCATCTTTCTCCTTTTGGGCAGAGATGTGAAAGGCAGGGGTCAGTTTGCGACAAGCTCCCTGTAGCCTTCTTGAACCCATTCAGAGACCAGACGAGGTGTAAGGAGGGGCTGTGAATTCTTCCCAGTCTAGAGAGGCTTCCAGAGAGCCCGGTGACTATGGGTGGCACGGGCTGCTGTAACCACAGAGGGCTTGTCCTTTGAGAGATCGAACTGCACATGGGATCCTAGAGAGCATGGTGTAAAGCATTCCTTGCTACTACCAAGTCACTGTAAATAGCTTGAAGAGAAGTACGGGTTTCTGATCTCCATCCAAGTACTTTAATTTTTTCAGGTTAAGAAGTGATGACAAAAACTTTTAAAAGATTCCTTGGCTTGGAAAGAGAGGGGAGTAAATCACATCGCAAAGTATACATCATACAATTTATTGTGGCTTATTTAGGCGGCTTGGCTAAATACTCCTCAGAAAGCTGCAAATTCAGCAGAAATTTTGCAAGGAGTTAGCGTAGCAAATGAGAACAGATAGTGATCAGAATATAGAGAAGCAAAGCAGAGTAATCATTAATTAAGAGACCTAAATGATGAGACCTGCTGAATTAGGTCAGTGAGTATCCCCCTTCCTGCCCTGGTTTTAGGTTGTGTAAATGACTTTAAGTGAGGTTGTTTTCAGAGTTCCTGCAGTTGCCAGTGGGGCCATATAATGGACGTGAGAAAAGCAGCCAAGAAATATCCAACAATTTAGATCTACTCTAGAACTGGGTCAACATACGGCAAAAGAAAATTAAAGTCAACAAATGCAAAGTAATGTTCATTGCCACACGATCCTTGGAACTCCTGCTAAGTCTAATTTATATAAATGGCTTAGAGAAGCTGACTACAAACTGGTTAAGCCTGCTGACAACACAAAATTGGGGAAGTGGACATGGAGAGGAAAGAAAAAAAGCACGCAAAGAAATTCTAGAATCCTTAGCTTTGCTAGGTAATTTGTACAAGGTGCAGCAAATAACTCTTAATTTTGACAAATGCAAAAGCAATACAATTTATTTGCAAGATCTCAGGACAAAATGGGAATTACCTTGGACTTCAGCAATGGGAGGCTGAAATGGCTACAGCAGAAGACAGTAGCCTTTTCTCACAAAGGCCAGATGGCACAGCCATGTAATTCATTTTTAAGCGAAGAAAGGAATCAAAGTGAATTCAAAAAAGCAACAACATTCAGGTTGCTTAAAGATAACTCCCACAAAGCAACAAAATGGACCTGCATCTCTTATTACAGCTTTACAGAAAAGTCTTTAGCTGCAAAAACCCCTCATAGCTAATCCTCTGCAAAGCCTGCATAGGCAGGACCTTGATATCGGTGAATGCATGAGCCACATGGAAAGGGCGTGGAGACACTTCTGTGTTGCTTCTAGTAAGGACTGCTTTCTAGGTTGCTTAGAAATTTCAGTCCTGTGTTACACTAGCAGTCCCAGAGTACAAAAATAACAAGCTCCAATATGAAGACCAAGCCTCTGAGAAAAGGTCTTTTTAGGGAAACTTGGCCATTACCTCAAGATCGGTTGCAATGCCTCATACCCAAATGTGTGCAAGGATCGCTTCTTCCAAACAATCAGGACTTGAAAGCTGTTAGCGGATGAGGGAGACAGGGCAATTTTTCAGAAGAACTGTCACACAAGTTCTAACACTGTCCACTCCAGCATAGCCAACTGATCACACTGCAGCATAGAGCAGGCTACAGACATCAAGGCTAAAATTGAAAAGGAAGCAGAATCAATTTATTTTAAAAACAAAACTTCCCAGACTGTCCTCCATCTTCATAAAAAGCAATAGAAGGTAACCCTTTGGAATACTATTGTTCAATTCAGACATTAAAACCAGATGGCGCAAAGCTTTGACAAATATACTACACAGGGTGTGAGAAGTGACTGACCTAGATACTACAAAGCGCTAACGTGCTGTAATAGTGAAATGAGCAGCGGGAAAACCTATAGGACTACTGTAGGCTATAAAAGGGAGAGCAGTTGAGGACGAGTTCAGAAAGGAACCTAAAAGGGAGGGAATAAAAAATACAACACAGATGACATCACAAGTGTTGTAGTCAAGGAAACATGCTTCATTTTTTCCCTTCGGTTCAGAGGAAGCAAATGGACAAAAAGAGGAATAGTCATAAAATGGACAAAAAGAGGAATTCAGAGCCACTCCTATCTTCTTCCCTGAGCTTATACAACTTTCAGGGACAATAAAAAGCAGGTTTGGTCAGTACAGATTTGGGATCTAATCTTCACAAAGGTTTGATCTTTCAATGTTCAGTTCACAGTAATTTTGCTCCTGACTTCAATGCACATTGCATCAGGCCAAAGATACACAGAATACATGGTGAGAACACCTTACCTGCCCTTTTTCTGGGCAGTCTTTCAATCACCAACTATGTGTTAGAATATTATATTAGCTACTCTAAGACAAACGCTTGCAACATTGTCAAGGTGTTATGATTGTGCAGCTGAACTCCATTTTGAACCTTTTTATGAATGTCATCTTTAGCATAACAACCAAGAAGGCATTGTATTTCTTATCCTAAGCTAAATACATCTGGACCACTGAACCTGCAGAATGGGACAAATCTCCCCCTTCCACTGTCAGAGGTTTCTACTCCCCAGAGTTGACAAAGCAATTAAGAGGATTTGCACACAAGCATGCCTCACAGCCTGCTAGACATCCAAAGAGGCATGGAAAGATCTTTTCCCTAATACAATTGTATCACAAAGCAACAAGCAAGCCCACACTGGGGAAAAAAAAGAAAAAAAAAAGAATGAATGATAGACATTGTACTTTACCATTAGTTTACCAACATATTTTGACATCCTAATTTACTTTACCATTTTAGGGTAACATAAACAAGTTTATAGAGTCCCCACTTCTATACATTATCCTGTCTAAAGTTGATCCCAGTCATTTCCAAATGTAAACTCAAAACCCTGATGCTTTGCATTTTGCAAATCGCTCAACTTTTTCTTGATCTAATGTCACACAGTTAGTCACAAGGGGATGAACACTCCTCTACTGCAGGGCACATAGAACCTGGAAAATCCCCCCACAAAGCTGTAGTCCAATACTGGGGAGCGTTCGCCCTGTACCTTGACATAAGTGTGGCTGGGAGTGATCATGGTACCAGTACCACCTCCACCTATCCAGTGGCATTCTGAATCAAGAGAGGGGTAGTAATGCTGCATTACCAGTGCAGGATTGGAAGAACCACAGCAGATCTGCTCTCCAAATCTTGGGCTTTTGTCTTACTGAGTAAGTCTTCCATATGAGGTCAAGATATGACTGGTTAAGAAATAATGTTCCTTTTATTGTTTATAAATTAATTTCTTGCCCCTTTCTTACAAAATAAGCTTGAGAAAAAGGATTGTTGCCTTTAATTTCCTTTTAAGCTACTGTATCATCTTACATTTTTATGTTCTTTAGATTCCTAATCTTTGAGTAACTGCTGTAGCTAATTTTTAGAAACTAAATTGGGAATCACAAATAGATCAGTGGCCATTAAAGATGATGACCTGATGCATCCTCTGGATCAGGAAGTTCTTGATGCCTTCATTGCAAAATCTGGGTGCATACTTCAGAGTTTCCTCTGCTTTATATCTCCCAGTTTGCTTCGTCTTTAGTACTATTCAGTAAAACTTCATTGCCTCTGCAAGCTTTATCAAAGCGCATAGTGTTGCCTGAGGTCAGACCAGCCAAGTCTTGAGTCTCATATGAACTGTTTTGATGTATAGAAAATCTGTCTTTAACAATTCCAGCCTCTCCTAATAAACTGGCTCATCTCTTAAGAACACTGATTTTGAAATGTAATTAACCTCCATGTATTCTGCCTCGTGCTGCCAATAGCACCAAGAAGAAATATTTTTTTACCTGATTCATTCTCAACTGTTAAATCATGATTTCTTTTATTATGTTTTTGTGCATTTCGTCCTAGTGGGACGTGAAAACAAGTTTGAGTAGTTTCGTTGCCTGAATTTTCTGCTGTACACCAGCTGCCTGGCGTGACTACATTCTCTGCACTGGAAAAGAACATTTATTTCCCATTTCTATACCATCTCTACCACTTTCCCTAGGAGGGAAAGATCTTTTCCCCAATAAAATTCCAAATAAATATAACAAAATAGTTCTTCATACTGTATCTAGGCATTTTAAAGCCAATTTGGGGTGGTGTAGTTCTATATCTCCCAGTTTAATTCAGTTTTATATCTGTTTAGTCAAGCAGAAATTTTGCCAAAGTGTATAGCGTTGCTGTAGACAGGTCAGACCAGAAGAGTCTTGACCTTGTATGGAGGGCTTGCTCAGGACACCAAATTCCCTGCGTACACTAATGACCCATGGAACTCTTGGCTGCCAAATGTCAGGGATGTTAAGAGCTTGACAACATTCAAAATAGGAGAGGTGGCAGAGGCAGATCTTGGAAACATGCTTTAGCCTGTAGGCCAGGGGAGAACACGGGGTGAGCAATGGGGGAATGAGTAGGAGAGAGACATAGCAGATTAAAGAGAAGACAGTGGACAAGAAGCTGCACAGCTCACTGTTAAGCATATGGGCCTTGATGACTTTCTCAGGTCACTCTGGGAGTTTCCTGCTGCAAGGGGGAAGGGGAAAGCGTCATGGCCAGCTTTGCAGGCTGGGTACAATCCTGCTGCTGCTTCTGCTGCTTGGTGGAGGACTGGGGAACGGATGACCTTGCTGACAGGGAACTATGAACACACTGTGCCCATGTCAGGTCCCCAAGCCAGCACAACGCCCACCAAATCAGCGCTAGACACAAACATGCCCACCCCCTTGTTGGCAGTTCAGAGAAAGGCCCCACATAGCTTCAGCAAGGCACAGATCAGCACAACACTTTCGCTGCACCATTTCTGTACCTGTAGCCAGTTTTGTATTGCTCACCGCAGAGCTGTTACAAGCTCTAAACTAGCTCTTTCTCCCACACGCACACCTTGTAATATCTGAACTTAGGATGCCTGCTCTTGTCATTCAAACTGACTGCTCTGTTGCTCAGAGCTGAGCTAGCTGGAAAAACGAGAGGCGTGAGCTGCTGACATTCTCAACTTGCAGAATTTCTTCCACAAAGAAGGGATTTAGTACATTTATTACCACCTCAATTTAGATGGAAAGACAATGAGACAGCAGCCACCTATGAGTCAGAAGGGAATGAAGCCGCGTGGAGAATGTTGGTGAGAGGAAGGTTGTCCCCACAACCATCAGAAATGTCTGAACTTCCTCAGAGCTGCCTTGCTGAAAGTATCCTTTGGTTGTTTATGCAAATGCAGCCATCACCAGCTCTCATGCCCAAAATAATTAGAATCATGCCATTTAAAGGAAGTACTTTGGCAGTGGGAAACAGCAGAAGTAAAGCACAGCAAAATGCTATTCCCTGCCAGCCTTCTAGAGAGCGGTGATATGGCGCAGCAGCAATCCAACTGGAAAAAAGTGGGATAGGACAAAGGGGACATGGGTTTTGTTGAAAAGGCCAAAAAGGCTCAAGGTGTCCGCCTCGCTCATCTAACCTGCACGTCTCTCAAGCAGAAGAGCAAAGTGCTGTCTATGCTGGTTTCCTGGTGGGCAGTAATGAAGGGAGGCAGACAAAGTGATATTTCTCTCTCTCTCTCTTGCCTTGAGCAGGTGCCAGCAGAAAGCTTTGGCAGCTGCCGAGTGTTGTGCTCTGGGAATTTCTGCAGCACAGAGTGTTGGTCTCATTGCCGCAGTTGGATGACACCAGACCTGGTGGTGACAATGAGCCTTACAAGGAGAAGTGAAGGTGTAAAAACAAGATGAAATCCAAGTTGTGTTCTTTTGAAGGGAAGAAAGCATTTACTGACGTCAAGAGCTGCAGCCAGTTCCATTTGAGGTGCGTGTCGTGCCCAAAATGAATTTGAGAGACCACAAATTCACCTGAAAGATCAATTTCATGGCCTGAGAGTCAGAATATTAACTCTGTATCAGTCAACTCCAAAACGGCCCCTCTTTTTCCATTTATGCTACTCTTCACAGCCAAAGCCGTCCCACCTTTTTCTGCCGAGGCTGGGAGAGCGCTGAGTGTCACCCTCTCACAGCTCACCAGCGCCCAAGAGGCACTAGAAAAGCAATTAGCAGTGAGAGGATTAGGGAGCAGTGAAGTACGCGTGGTGCGGCGAGAGGCCAGGGAGGCAAGTGGGCTTGCAGGGCTGGTCTGGGCTCACCCGTAACTGCATGAGGGACCATTCTGCCAGGCAGAAGGTCCCACAGCAGATGGGGCAACACCTGATTTTTATTCCCAAAGAAAGTAATAAGTGGAAAGAAGGATTGCTTTCTACAGAAAGGAATAAAAGCAATGCTAATTAAACACTGTGCCTGCCTCTCTGCTTTGGCTCCGTGCGCTTCATTGATCCAAAGGCTACAGAGGTGACTGTGGGACAGATTTCGTCTTCGGTGTCACTTGGATGATTTAGACAGAAACACAGCAGGCTGATGCTGCAGGAAATTAGCCAATTTACTTTAACAAACTTGCACCCAAGATGCCAAACAGCCCCAATGTACAGTCAGTTCTTCATCATCCTCACAGGCAATGGACCAAGCCTTCCTTTGAGTGACACCATGCCTGGCTCTGCCCACTGCCTCTGGACTCAACCCTGCTCTCTACGCATCATCTGGTGTGCTTGTCAAAGGGGAACAAAATACCTCCTGGCTGACCCATGCTTCATCCAACCCATCCAGTTACTCTCATTTTCAGTCCAGCTGAACTTTCTGCTACCTGGAGCAAAGGGAGATGCAATCAGCTTGCTTAACGCCACAGGGAAAACATGCAGACACATGCACTGAAGCAGATAAGGGCAGGATGAGTCCCGAATGAGGAGTTTCAGCTCTTCGAGAGAGGAAGCCTGTGCTGCCTCCTTCTTCCCTCCAAGGTTCTTCAAACCCCCCAAACACACTGCAAAGCCAACACAGATAACACAGCAGCCAAGGTGTGGGCAGGAACAGCGGCATTTGCAAAGGGACAGGCACACAAAAGCCAGGTAGCTTGGAGACAGACTCCCACCAGGAGCTGGTCTTCAACATCGCTGTTTGCCCTGCAGTGGTTTCTGAAGCACGGAGGTGTTTGCAGACTTGTTCCCGCTGTCCCTGTGCCACTGCTCAGCTCTTCCAGGGAGACTGGGAGCTGATTAGATCTCTGCACTGCCTTCCTCAAAAACTCTCCCTCCTCAGCTCATTTTCTGTTGACGCACCCGGTGTGGTTTTCTAGCTCCTGACAGGGTTAATTGGCAGGCCCAGTAGGGGAAATAAAATGTTTCAGCTCCGTGGTTGATTTTTTTTTGTCCTTGTTTGCTCTTGAGGCTGTGGGGAAGCACTAGCTCCTGAAGGGTTAAAGAGTGAGCACAGCAGGTAGCCAGCTGCTCTAGATTGCTACAGTTTATTCCTGGCCCCTGTTCAGCCCCCCCACGATGCTGAGGTGTGTATTAAGGCCCCTACTGACACACAGCCCTGGCTGCAAGGCACAGTGGGCACAGGCCAGGGCCGAGGTGGGTGAGCTGTCAGGCGCAGTCACGGCCACTGAGGGCCATTCTGGACCCAAGAGCACAGGGGGCTTCTGCAGTCCTTTTGGTCTCCCACAGAGACATAAGCCCCCTCCCAGCTTCTTCTCTGAAAGCACTCTCGTTCCTCTTCCAATTTCATCTAAGTTTCCAATGAAGATTTATTACTCTGAGTGATTACGCTGTCAGCCAAATGAGGGGGGAATAGGAATATCCTTTCTCCTTGCATTCCAGCCACTGGTCCGTTTGGCTGTCAGCAAAAAGAGCCAAGATTATTTTAGTCCCTTTTTCTTGAAGGTATTCTTTATTTGCAGGCTGACAGCATGTGGGAAAACCCATCAAGAATCAAAACCCTGGGGCAGGAAGCTGGATTATTATTCACCTATTTAAAATCTGGAAGGAACTAGGTGGTCACTTAAGTGCATGTAAGACTCCAAGGCAAAGACTCCAAGGCAAAGCCTCCCTATCAGCTCTGAAGACCAGCCAGATGTGGCACAAGAAGCAACAGAGAACAGGCAAAGGGGGCTGTGAGGAGACAGAAATGTCAAAGCAGAAGACAGTAAAAGTTTTCATCCCACACTCAGAAAACAGGAATTTTGCGCAAGATGACAACCGCCAAGGAGATGAAACATGCATGGATACACAAAGAGATTTTCCCAGGACCTATGAGATCAAGATTTATTTTTACAGATTGATTTCTTTGAGGGGGGGGGGGGGGGGGGTTTTGTTTTTATTTTT
>VZSC01013973.1:77341-115117 GCA_013398225.1 Steatornis caripensis
TTTGGGGGGGGGGGGGGGAGTGGTTTTGATTTTAATTTTCACTTCCTTGTAATAAGAATATTCCCCTGTCATGTAAGATTCAGCTGCAGCAGTAGCACTGTGCTATGCCTGGATGACAAGAACACAAACCCAAACGTAAATAAAAAGAGAACCCAACTAGTCCAAATTTGGTGCCCCCCCAAGAGAAATGCAAATAACAAACAGATTGCACCAAAAAACCACCCCTAATGCTGGATTTCTGACATTACTGGTTAGATTATTAAAATGGTAATCAGCAAAAAGGGCAATTTCAATCAATCAACTTCACCTCCTAAGGATGAAGCCACAGGAGGGAGAGTGAAGGAGTCAGGAGATCTGGTTCTGCAGATTTAGGCAAATCACTTTGCTCTATATGCCTGTTTCAGTCTCCTTTTATCTCACTAGACTGTGTCCTAGCCCTGTGTCATCGTCTAGACAACATCATTTCTCCTGTCCTGCATTTTCATCCAAGAAAGGGGCTGGGAGAGGCAAGGACAAGCACCGAGTCTCCAAGCTCTTTACAGAGCCACAAACAGAATTCTGATCACCAAGTCTGAACATCCCTAGTCGTCAGTAAATGGCCAGGAAGCTCTCAGGCAAAATGTATCTTTTTTCTTTCGTTATGTTGGTCCAACAGAGAACGACAACTTGCTATTCTGTTAGCCCAAGCAGCAGCATCCTGCTCGGTGAAGCTGAAGGCTCAGCCAGCCCTGCTGATGTACTGTGCGTGTCAGCACAACAACACTTCTGCTCTCAGTTTGCTTTGACAAAATCCAGGAAATTGCACACAAATGCAAAGTTAAAAAACCCGTTATGATCGCAAAGCTGAAAGCCTGCTAATCGGGAGACGCAGGGAGGAAGATTGTGAGACTCACCCGAGGCCAGGCACGGAGTCAGCGACAGAGCTCACAGCCGAACGCAGGTATTCTGACATGCAGAGCTACCCCTTAAATATAGATCAAACACAAGGTCCTAAAAGGCCCTTCATCAAAACAGGACTGAAACATCCTACCAAGGTCACTGCAAACAAAGCTCACGAGGAAAAATACAGCGTTTTGGGGACACTGTTTATACTACCGATGTTTGAGGTTTGTCAGGCTCCCCCAGAGATCCCCCCACCAGGCTGCAGCAGGAGCCAGTGGGATGGGGCTCCCGAACCGCCTGCACTGCAAAGCACACTTAGGAAAAAATAAATTGCACAGAAGCTCTGTCCCTTTGGGTTCTTCTCTTTCTCTCCATATTATCGTGTCACTGTGCATGTCACCTTGTAATACTGGGTGATTTATCATCTCTGAGTGCCTAGATTGGCTGTGCTAGAGAAAAATAAAAGAAAGCAGCAGGGGCTGAGGTTTGATGAGAAGGAAACAAATTCTTCCCTTCAAGAAGCATACGTACTTCTCTGCTACCCCATACACAACCACACATGCACGCACACATTTCCAGGCTGCTCCTCCTTCCCCCTACCAGCGGGCTCCTTTCAGCCTGGCGAGTCCCCGCTCTTCTCCCTTTTCTCTGCTCAGATTCAGTGCCTCGTTTCTATGGATTTCTGTGTCAGCTCCCTCAAGGATATTCGCTGCAATGGACACATTTACGGGATGACTAACGTTCTGAAAGCAGGTGGTGCTATTATAGTCATACAAAAGCTACCTATTTTTGCTGCCTTACGCTGTCATCCTGTTAGGCTATACTTTGCTTTGCCTTGTTATCGTACCAACTTCTCAGCACCATTACTCTGGGCTGCTCCAGTTCCAGGGCTGTCTGCAGAGGACTGATAGAGGGGCATCTTTGTTCACTGCAGTGGTGGCTTGGAGCTCCCCCACACAGAGAGGCCTGTGAGTTTCTCTCTCTGTCATAATTCATTTCCTTCATAAATCCTGAGTACGTACTTAAGAAAAAAAGATAAAAGTTCTGGTATATATGCATCTCTAATGTATGCATGCACTCACACACATATATTCTCCTACGCAGAGCAGCAGCCTTGAAGCAAAATATTAGAAGATCACTGTGTTCACTTTATCCTTATATTTAGGATAATCACTTCAAAAGTCATAAGGTAAATTTTGAATATTGTCTGTTATCTTCAGTGATGTTTGTTCACAGTAACTACTTTAATGTCTCAACTTGTATTGGCTTGGAAACTCTTAGCTTGTCTCATCTCAGTTCTTGGCACGTGATCTTATCTGTCCCTGCACTCCTGGGTTTGGTGTGGTAACAGCGCGAGGGTGCTGTACTTAGCCACAGACCGTCTCTGCCTAAATACCATCAAAGCACCCAGGACTGAGGAAGAATGCAAGATGAAACACAGGTACAGAGTTTAAATAAAATCACATTATTAGAAGCCACATTGCCTGAACTTTAGTTCTCTCTGAACAACGTCCTGAGAACTTATTTAAGTAACAGTGAATTGACCAGGATAAAACAATGTCAGCATATGACAGTTTTAAAGTGCATATAACAGAGCAGGGACCACTGCAGGAAGATCCTCAGGCAGACCAAAACCATCTGAATGTTCTATGTCCTTTTCACCTTGAAGGGAGAAGCTGGATTATCTCTTCCAGCTCAGCACTTTGCAAAACCTGGCAATCCTGACTCCAGCTACTTTTACTCCTCATAAACCCAGTGGAGGGCAGTACAAATTGTGTGTGTACTTCCTAAACTGTTTTATGCCAATCCAGCTTGAGTATGAGAGATTTGCATTCCAAGAGCCTACAATAAGTACAGAATTATTAATACAGCATTGTACTCAATAACTGAGACACTGCTTGTTACCAGGGGAAAAAACACTACCCTTCTGCTATAAAGGATCTAAATGGGAATCAGGCTCGGTCTCGCCTCATAGCATAAATGTCCTGACCTGCTGTTCCCTACTTTGTAACACAAATTCAGCTATAATCAATTATGGCTTGCAATGCTCCTTAAATATAGAGAAAAATCCAAAGCACATGCAAAGGCCTCCGATGGTAACTGATGTGATAAAGCAGTGCAGGAAACTCCTTTTTCTTATTAAAGGCTGATTTTAAATCCCTCTGCAGACAGATTCAGTTGCTGTGCTGTGCACTGCTAACCTTGAATTCACACTAACAAGTGTACCAAAACTTTCCTTTTCCGACTGAGTGCTTAGTATGGGAACTTCTTTGTCAGTGGCTGCACATTCTCCTCTCCCCACCTTTCATCACCAAACATTCCTTGGTAATCGATAGAGGTCAAATCTAGATCCCGTTGGGATTCACGGTGAAAACTATGGACATCAACAGGTCAAGAATAGCCAATAGACGATTTATACAACAGACAGCAGAAAACATAAGCAGGAAAAGGCCAGCACATTCTCAGCTGGTGTAAATCAACATAGCTACAGATTTACACCCGCTAAAGATAAGGCAGGGGGAAAAAAAAGACAAAAGAGAATAAAAGCATCTTTATTTAATGGCCTCAGATGCAAACAAAATCTCATCGCAGCAGTGTCGCACAGAAAAACTTTGACCTAACGAGGCTGATACAACAGGGAGGCTCCTTCTTCTTTGCCCGCTCTTGCCTGCCAAGACAGTTCGGGACACAGAGGGGAAGCAAAGGAAGAGAAAACCCGCTTTGTTCTTGATTTCAGCAACCATGAGAAAAACATCCACTTCTCGTCAATCGACTGCCATCGAGGAATGAAACGTTTCGTGCCAGAAGAGGGCACTTTAACTACAGGCAAGCATGAGCCGCGCTGCCTGATGCTGACCCAGGCACGCAGGCAGACAAGGTGGGGAGGGGGAAATCGCTTGGCTATGCCCAACCTGACACTGGGAAGTAACTACAGGGAGGTGCAAAGAGGCACCAGGCTGCTGGGCCTCCGCTCTCCTCCTAAGAGCTGACGCGGAGTGCTCATCCACTCTGGTTTTGATGCCTTGGCCTTGCTCAAGTTCCCCCCCAACCCCCATCAGCAAAGATCTTGAGCTTGTGCTCCTGGGCCACACTGGCTCTTCATCAGGCCAGACCTATTTTGAAATAGAAAGGAATTGTCCCACCAACAGCACAACTACTGAGACCCAGTCCCTACCCCTGGTTTCTCCAGCAACATGGATTGTGTGCCAGCTGAAATTCTCCCTGTGCTGGGGCGTTTTACAGCAGCTCCCCCACACAGACCCTCTGTTGTGTAGCAACATTTAAACTCGCCCCAGCCTTTCCCCAGCAGAGGCATTAGCCGAGTCTCTTTCCTTTGCTCAGCCGCCTGTTTTCATAAAATGTGCCCAAACATAGTACCTCTGAGAACTCTCTCTAGTCAGAAACAAAACAACAGGCTCAGAAGTTTTGGGATGAATGTATATGAAACACATACACACCCCCGCTGCCTGGCAAAAGGGCCCTAAACACAAAGACTGTCTGCGTTTTCCAACAGTATCAGCTCATTCCAAAAAAGATCGGTCTCCCTACAAACCTGACTTGTTGAAGGACATACACTGGTCCCATCCCTCCAGGCTCGACGTGATCAGCCATACCTCATCTCCTTAGAAAAATCTTGACACCACCAATCTCAGAGATTATGCAACAGCCTGAATTGTAGGCAAGAAAGACCAGAGGAGATGGAGAAAAACAAACCGAATGATACAGCAAGTACGAGAGTTACAGTCTTGCTTTGAGAGTTTTGCGTCTGTTCTGTGGTGTTCCCTATGATCAATCTCAAGCCATTTTCTTGTTTGAGATAGGCTAGCACAGAGTAATAGCTAATGTATCTGAACCAGTCCATAAACTGCCACTGCACCTATCTATACCATCTAATTCTCAGTGACTGCCTCAGAGTGGTTAGTCCTCTGTTTGCATCTCAAAAGTTTCCAGACACATAAATAAACCAGGCACAGATAAATTGGGTCTGAAGGTCTGTTTCTCAGATGGATCTGGCAGCTGCCTCAGTTTATTGGCAGTTCATTTATCATCTCAAGAAAAATATTGATGGTTCTGGAGACACGGGCCCTTTCTGTGTCCTGGTTGAAGGAAAGCTGTCCTTACAGGCAGGCTTTGGAAAGAAAAGTCAATGCAACAAATTCTACCTGGTAGACACGTGAAGGAAAGCTGTCCTTCTAGGCAGGCTTTGGAAAGAAAAGTCAATGCAACAAATTCTACTTGGTAGACACGTAGAGGGATGCAGTGCAAAGAGGAATCATTAAGCAAGGAAGAAGGGACACTAGGATGATAACCCTGCTGGCCCAGAAATAGCCCAGTCTCAAATCCTCACAGTATCAAAACCAGTATATGAGATTGTGAGACTGCTAACAGGCAGTCATGGGCATCTTCTCAAGGGGAGGTATGACTGCTACACAGTAAGAGACAAGGAGGCTGAAACTGTGTTCTGTCAACAGAACCAGCCATTTAACAATCCTTGAAGAAATCCACAGAAACTCCACGATGAAAATGCTTGAACACAGGAATAACGGAACTGAAGTACTGCAGACTCTCTCCCCTGGGGCTTGCAGAACCACGAGGTCCTGGCTCCACCATGTAGGATTGTTAGCAGTCCAGCTGCCTCTCCTCTAGAAAGTGACCAGGACGACAACTGGATCCTCCGAGCCAGTTCCATCCCCTACCTTGATTAAACCAGCTACATTCCACTTGAACAGCCTGTTTAGGGATCTACTGAAAGGAAGTTTGAGATTTGCCATGTATTGATATGGTAGAAAGAGATCTCACTTTGCACGTGCCCTCCATCACCGTTCCAGCCAAAACTGCAGAAACCAGTCCAATGTAAGCTTTTACTACATGTGACACTCCATTGCCCTGCAGATCCCTTTTTGCTACATGAGGGGTCTTGAGCAGATAACCTACATACTGGATTTCATGAGGCACTGGCCGATGAAGAAAAGATGAATGGATTGTCACCTGTAATTTGGTCTTCTGTGGCACAAGGTGACAGTTGCTGGTTTAATATGGATTGTTATAACTGGTCTGACAGAACCATGAATGCAACGTGACTGTGGGAGCAGATTATCCAGAAGCTGGTTTGCTGAGGAAGAGCGATGCACACCAATCATAACGTACAGTATTTGGGATGTTGCAAATTTCCAAAACCGTATATTCCTCCAGCAGGAGTTTGTTCCTAGACTCTCTTAGCCAGATGACCAAACCCCCAGCCTATGATGAACAGAAATTCAATTACTTTAACAAGCTTTGAATCCTTTCTAAGTTTTGGGAAAAAGAACAGTACAGCAGAACACAGACTGTTAAAAGCCTGAGGAACTGAACAGGTGATGATTGCAGTGCGTACTCTGAAACTGAAAGCCAGATCTCATTTTGGTGCTTACACCTGCTGCTTATGTGACCAGGGCAGGATTCATCTTGAGCGCAAGTAAAAATCATAATGCACAGCAAATACAGACTCTGCCATTAGAGTCACTACAGTTGATTCTCCATTGCTTGGCAACACATTCAGTTGTGTATACCGAGAAAGAAAGTGTAAGATGATATACCAACTCTAGAAATGAATAAATGATTCTGATCTGGTTACTATTTTTCCACTTATGGTGTACAGGATAAGTACTCAGCAAATAACTAGGTAGGCTAGGAGACTTCAAATGTGATAAAAAGGCAGCTGATATGAGTGCCATGGGGAAAGCAGATGGGGATCAATGCTGCTTCCAGTGTAACAACTAGGAATCACAAAATAAAGCTTGCAGGTGGTAGGCTTAAAACAAACAAGATACCTTTAAGCCATGGAAATCCCTAGCAAGGAACACTTTGGATGCTAAATATGTATACAGGTTCATGGGAGACAAATCCATTGAGTGTTGCTAGAGACATAATCAACATCTCTGGCTCTGGGATCCCGAAACCACTAATTGCTGGAAGCTGGAAGAATATTCAGGGGAAGTATTGTTATATGCTTATTCTATCATTATATTCTGCTCAGGCATCTGCTTTTGGCCTCTGTCAGAGACAACACACTGCAGAGGAAGGCTTTTGATCTGAGCTGATTTGGCTGATCTTCCATTAAGAGATAAGACGTGGGGGAATCAGACCCGTCCTGCTCTTACTGAAATACAAAGGTTTCTGAACACTAGATCAAAGCTGCTTTGTTTAGTTTTTGCCTGAGACATATTCAGACTTTGTTGCTCTGAACTCTGGACAAAGTTTCACCTCTAGGTGACAAGAAACACTGCTGGCTTGGGGTGGGCATGTATCATCTTGGCTTGAATGAGTATTCTCTTTACCTGTGAATAGTACCTGCCAGGTTTCTGTCCTCTTTCAACAGTGGCTTGATGAAGAAGATGCAATCTGCTTTTCAGGATGCCATGGGATATCCTTTGTTAAGGTTTGCAGAGATGGTAGGGGTAAAAGTTTGTAGAGAAAATGAAAACGAAGTGTGGTCTCTACTCACCAGTGTCAGGACCAGGAAGGCAAGGAGATGTGGGATTTGTTTCCTGTGACTTTCATGCCTACTGTCCTCCTCTGGTTTCTAACAATAGACACACAGCTGGAGAGATTAATTTTGGTCTCCCTACTCATTCAGCCAGCTATTTTTCATGAAACTCATAGGAATGTAATATCTCTGAGACCTTCATCACTGTCAAATTCAGTTGCAATTGGTCAAGCAGCTGAGAAAGACAGACACACATACAGAAAGACCCTAATTTCTTCGCTGAGTTTGCTAAAAAACATCTCTGATCCCTTTTCAAGATGTTGGTATTTGGGGCTAAAGAAGTATTTGTAAAAAACAACTTCTGCTCCCACCCTAGAATTCCCTTTAATTATCAAAAAGCCCCGCTGAGCCTTTAGGTGGCAAAACATAAAAGAAAAAAGGAATGGTTTAGGTGAAAGACAGCACAAAGTTAGCAAAAAGCAGAGACTAGGTGTATCTGATTAATGAAACACCATCTGCAAAAAATCAGGTGAGATGACAGAAAGGCATGGAGTAGAGGTAATGACCTAAAACTGCAAACAACATGGTGAGGATGCAGACACAAGACAGGCAGGCACAGGGCAGGAGACTCAGCCAGAAGTGAGGAGATACAGAGAAGAGGAAAAAGATGACAAATGTGGAGGCACACAAACACCGCTACAGGCTGGCAGAAAAGCAGAGACCTATTAAACAGACAATGCAATTTTTCTGTTTATTGCTGTTTGAAAAACACCTCATTCTGAATTGCCTTTTTCTTTTCATTTCCCATTGACATTTGGGAAAGCTCCAAAGCACAGCACTAGCTAAAGCCCTCTCCCAACCTAAATCTTCAAACCACAAACGTTACTCTTCAGTCATATTAACCACTCCCCTCAGACATTTCCAACAAATTGTTAATATGTTTTAAGTCCTGCTCTCCGTTGCCTTTCAGATTAGCCTTGCCCTTTCTTTTGCACTTAAGTTTAGCAAGTGTTACTAATAGGAATTTAACATTTACCAAAGAATTACTTTAACTACGACTCTAATAGCATTTGTATGGCGTTGTGGGCACCCAAGAGCCTCCCTATCAGTTCCATATGCTTCGTTTTGTCTTACAAGACAAAGTTGCTTATAAGATAAAGGAAAAATACAAGTTTATAGAAAAGCCAGTTTGTAACAGAAGCATTCAAAACCTTGAAAACCAGTTCCAAGAGGGATAGCAGTGTCTGGAGGGAGCTTTCCCCCTTGTTTATATTAGCCACAACTCCATAATCACTCACGTAATCAACTTCACCTTCCAACCATTCAGCGAAAGCACCACTTGTGCTTGGTCTAAGTTATTTTCTTCTGTGTGTAAAAAAAATGTTAAAGAAATACTAATAGAAAAATGCAACAATTTTGATTATTAACTGGAAAAAAAATATGATTTTTTAATACCACCATCAAAACCACTTTGAATTAGAGTTCTGTGCTTGCAGGCTACTGATTTAGCTGGCCTGATAGCAACCATGAGTCCTTGATAGCTTGCACAGAAAGCACTGACAAATATTTTGATCAGTAAAACCTTGGTGACAGTTTGGCATCGGTTAGCATGCTGTGTCTCAACAGAAACCCCAAAGGCTGCATTGGATATAAAATAATTTTCAGAGCTGGACTTCCTCATCTTGGCTGGCTTATAAGGATCAGTCTTGCCATGTCACTGGCTACAGCCCTCCATAGGCCAAAGAGCACATGCTCTGCCAGCACTGAGTTGAAGACAGCTGGCAGGAAGCAGGGATGATATTTGAGTATGTGCCTCTGTAAGACATTTATGCTCCCACTGTCCACAAGGTCCCTGTTCCTGAATGAGGCTGTAAATATTGATGATTCTCAAGTCAATCTGTGCAAATTCCCTCGTCCAGGCTCACAGCTACTGAAGTCTTTCTGCTCTTCAAAGAAGACAAGCTCCTGCATTTATGTCTAAGACTGACTTGAGAGCATTTCTAAGCTTCGGGGTTTGGATATGCACCCTGCTTACCTTCTGGTCCCACAACAACCATCTCTTCTCTTCCTTGTACCTTAGTACCCCTGGGAAAGAAACCTGTGTGTGCAAGAGGAAGAAAAATTATTCTATACCCTGGGGTATTCTATACCCCATAATAATAAAAATTATTCTATACCCATGGGATCCTCCTTTACAATGCTCAGCACAACACAGCTCCGGAGTAAACCATGGTGTTCAGCCTAACTCATGCCTTAAAATCCATAGGACAGGTAGGCTCTCAGTACATCTGATGCTTCATTCCCCTCAAGACTAGATCCTCAGCTTACAAACTCCATTCTACTTAAAAGTAGAGGAGTCTGACCTGATCTCCTCCTTTCCCCACAGAAAGCCACGTGAATGCTTACCAAACAGGGTGGCATGCAAAGCACCTGGGCACACAGAAATGAAGCAGTTACTCAAAGCCACTCTTCCTGCAGCAGTACACCGTAAGACCATTTCCCACTCACATGCACGATATTTGATACTTGGCTCCTAGCCAAAACGTAACTGGAATCATATGGTTAAATTCCCAGGAAATACTTTGAAGATGCCTTCCAAGACTGAAACTCTACATTTCGGGGTGGGGAAATCTTGAAAAGAAAAAATCATTTTTATAATAACACTTTGCTTTTTTATAGCATCTTTCATCTGAGGCTATCAAAGCACTTTGGGATACAGATGCTAAGAAATCCATTACAAAAATCATAGATATTTCTAAGTTGGCTGTAGTCACTTGCCTTAATTTCCATTTCTTTACTGATACTCCCAGACGGTGTCTGCACAGATTGATGCAGTCAGAGCTACAGGCAACTAGATAAACAAATCTACATACAAATATACACTCTCTCAAACAAACATCCTCTCTTACAGCAAAATAAGTATTTTTCTACAGCACCGTCCACTGTATTGAATTCTGTGAGGGAAAGAGGTGTGCATACTGCAACACCATATACTGATTTGCGCTTTCATTCCACTGTGCTTCATTAAACAGACTTTCACTGTTACTTAATTTTCTTTGAGCAAGTCCCCCTGTACATACCCAATATGAACAAACACACAGATTCCTTCTGGGTGTGAGCCAACAGCTGCAGCCCTGAAAAATATCAGCTTCTTATATCATTAACTGAGTTTCCATGGTGCCCTGGGGCAGAGATATTGATGCTTGACAGCATTATCACTATAAACTAACTTTACAACTCTATAATTTAACTCTATGCTTCCAGTAATATTAAGAGCATTTGAAATTGTGGCTGTAAACCTCGACACTTTCACACATACTGGGGATTTGAAAGAAGATTTTGTTTTCTTTCCTCTAAGACAGCCCAAAACATGGTACTGAGAGAGAACCAAGTACTGGAGAGATGATGTGCAAGGAGGTCACTCAGGAAAATCTGGGGGATTAGGATTAATGCCACTTTTTGCAACACACAGAAAGGAGCCTGTTTCTAGGAGCTTAGCAGAACAAGAATGAAGATGTAGACCTCTGGAAGTCTTTTCCTATGCATGTGCCTGATTTACTTTGAAATCATCTTGGTAACAAGCTCTAACTCAAGTTCAAACATAAGCCACACTGGATAACCTCTGCAGAGCTCCCTCGGCTTTATCAGCACCGCCTCTCATACATCGTTGGTTTTTGCTAGTAACGTTGCCTATACTGGGTGGGAATGAAACTGCAACGACTATAATCTGGCTCATGAAGATGTTCTCTTAGGGATATTACTAACAGAGCTAGGAGGATCAGGACAGGCTGTTGCCAAAAAAAAAAAAAAGTAAAAAAGCCCAAAATAACCAAGTACATTTGCCCTAGAGGACTGGCAGGTACATGAAGCTCTAAAAGTTATAGATGCTTTTACTGGAATTGTAGTTTGCATACAGATTTCTTTTCCCCAGGACAGGCACTTGCTGAGATTCAAGTAGTCTTTAAAAGGAATCTGGATATAAGCAAATGACTGTTTCCTCCAGGGGATTTAACTTCTTACGTCCCCAGTCAAACAGCAAGCTGACATTCTGCTTGAAGTTAAGAATAAGAGTGAACCCAGCAGTCCCAGCTCTGCCAAGAGCCCCAGATGTGAGTTCCTGTTAGGCACCTGAAGAGGCTCTAGTCAATCCAAGCTTTCATTCTGAGGCTGTAGTCACATAAATACTTTTTTTTATGTCCATAAACAGGAGAGAGAGTTCAACAGTGCAACTACGCCCTGTTTAAGGGATGCAAAGCTTCCAATTCAACACATTCAGTGAAATGGAAAATACCAAGTGATATCTTTACAAGTTGGTTCAGCTATAGTGTTTTAAAGTATTGAGATAATTTCTTAGCTGTTTGTAATGTGAAAAGACCTACCTTGGGATAATATTAGTAATGTGGCTTTATTCTATGTTCTTCACCCATGACTTCCAAAATGTTTTGGGTTTTTTGTTTACAAAAGAAGTTTCATTAAATTCATTGTTTATAGTGAAGACATTAAATCAGAGATGAAGCAATGTGCTTAGAAAAGTTGTATAAAGGGGAACTGTTCCACCAGACCCTCAGTCCAGGGTTCCAGTCTCCTGTTCCACTCAGAAGTGATTTCAACAAGTAAAGCCACACATAGATGACTAAAGGGCCATCTTTGGATGAGGGCCTTCCCCATCTCGAGGAAACTTAGAATTAAGATTAAAATACACAAAAAAGCCATGAACACACTGACAATTGTGGCGCCCACCCATCTTGATCATTATTCTCCCCTACAGCTACCAGGCTGTACCAGTCACACCAGTTCTTGCGTAGTCTCCGTCATTTCGATCTTCCTACCGCATGGTTAGTCTTTGGAAGAGTAAAACCTTTTATGCTCTCATGGGCTGCCTGCTGTGCAGCAGAGATCCAGTTCAAACACTCTCAAAAATGAACCCAATAGACTTTAAAATTGTTGATGTGAGACTCCTGTATTGGCCACTCTCAGGTCAGGCTGACGGCTTCTGATCAGCAGCTGCAGTGGAAAGCAGTTCTGGGTATGCTATCAGAGCAGAGGTCAGAATCCTACAGCAGTGGATTCATCCTTCCTCCCCCTCTAATCCTTTGTTCCCTGCCCAGCTATGAGGCTACTGCATATCCAGACAGCTCAGCAGTTGAGCTGCTGGTGGTGAATGTTACAGAGCAGTTTACACGCCTTGTGTCATAAGCCCTGTAAATGCCTAGTAAAACATGGTATTTAATGGAAGCATATCAGCTCATTTTAAAGCTTCTTTACCTGGTGCTGAGCAAACTGTTGCTGCACTGCCTTTTTAATCAGTTGCCACCAAATGTGTGCGCGTGTGAGGAGAGTTTTAAACATTTGCCTGTCCACTTCCAGGCAACTAACCGTCAAGCCTACAATCCTCTTATTATGCCTTTGAAACGGAGTCCGTTCACTGTTATCTGCAGCACATGTTATCGTAGGGTATTCTGCAGAGCCAGGCTTATAGAACATATCCCTAATGTTTCTCCTACACGAGGTACATATCAGTTAGACACAGACCTACCAGGCACACACATACCTCTGAAGAAATGTGTAGCAGGACTTCAGGAAGGTACACCTGATGCGGTGCTTTGCTTGCAGGATGAAAATACAGGAGACTCTCCAGCAGTAACCGTTACTGCTATAATGCTAATTGAGGCCTGTGACATTCATGCAACCACGTTAACTCTCTCTGCTAGAAGAGTACAGAAATTCAACACTCCACAGGACACTGTTATCCCACCATATATGTCCCAAACATGTACCTCCTGCACAGACTGATGGAAGACTATTTAGGAGAATATATTCAGCCATACTAACCGGAGTAATTTAGAACAGATTTCCAGTTTTAATGATACCATCCCTTCCTTTTCAAAAATTTTCTTACTTTTCTTAATGAAAAAAGTTACTGTCCCCACTAAAAATGTCAGAATTCAAGTAACAGTTCCTATCAACATGAACAACCTTAGGCTAAATTAATCTTTTTGTAGAACCTGGAGATTCTCATTTATTTTGGTCTCCGCATAGAGCTAGTATGGCTGGTTTCTGAACGCAGGGTGTGTTCTGCTTTGTAGTCTCTGTTCAAGACTGTGGGTTCCCTGAATTTGAGGCTGAGCCACCATCTGCGCTTCTTAATCCAACACTCGAAGCTTTGGACAATTCTAGCCTCCCTGATTCTGTTTCTATTAAAAACAAAACAAAGCAAAAAAACCCACAACCCGTTAACATCACATTGGATGAACAAAGTCCCAAGAAATACATTTCTGAAGGCAGATTTCCTGAATACTTGCCCTATCAGTTCGCAATTTTGGGGCTCACTGGTTTTTTCTTCATTTATTTGACTGACTTGCTGCCTGCATGTAGCTAGACAGTTAACAGAAGCGTGCCTGTCCTTGGAGGCCAATACGAGCTGACTGGCTGTGTCTTTGGTTCAGGTCCATTAAAAAATCTGAGCATTAATTAATCACTGACTTGCAAATAGCTTGGAAGGGCTGTTCAGGTTAAATTGGAACATTCTGCAGTTGTTTTACTTTTGGTCACAGGCATTTCGGTGATATGAAACTTCTCCCCTGCCAGGACAGGATGCACATAAATCCAGTCACTCCTGTGTTAGAGCAGACCAGCCTAGAGACTGCTTCAAGCAGCTCCATTTCTTTCTCTAACTAGGAAACTGCACATGTAAGGAAGAGCCGTCATAAGCAGCATTCTTGATAGAATCCCTCAATTGAAAAGGAAATAATATGACCTACCAGGGCAAAATGACAGTGGAGCATACTACATGGGCAAAGAGCCTTCCCTGCTTGCTCTTTGCCAGGCCAGTCAAAACCAGCTTCTCCTCCTTTTTCACTCAGCTGTGTGAAACTGTAACTGTAGAAATCAAGCTGCTGCTTGAGCTTTCCGTACCTCACCACCAAGAGGATCTCTGTGAGCTGGGACTTGTTTTCTGTGCTCGAGCTGCTGATGGTCACACTGAATGAACCGACAATAATGCAGATCTGTCTGCAGAAGGCAAGCCAAGCAAATACAGATGTTAGACCCGACATCTGAAATCTCTGTAATGTGAAGCACAAAACAAAAATCTTTATGGAAAAGGAAGCTAAGCCAGCATGACCTAACAAGTCATGAAGAAAAACATATTCAAGGGAATCATGATCTCATTTGTACAGGGACTCTTCCCCCTCCTCACTGCAAAAACTGGTCTTGATAAATAAAGAAGATAAATAAGCAGTTGTCAGTACAATGAGTACTAAGTGAGGAGGAAAATTAAAGGTGAAACTAAGGTACATGTTCTTAAAACACCAAAATACCAACATAAAAAAATAAATACCTAGATCTAAGAGTAATGACATTTTTTTCCTCAGTGGCAAGATATACTATATATGTGTATGTTGCAAGAATGTATTCCTTGGAATCAGTTAACCTTACCGGTCAAAAGAGAGCTTGTATTCCAAGTGCTCAAGTGTGATAAGTCACCTTAATACATTCATGTCCCTCCTTCCCCCAAATTTCACTTTCAGTGGAGAAGCCAAACAGAAATCCCTAAATGATTAAGAATTACTTTCACTAGTCCCCATTTCTCGCTTTTATTCCCACACAGTGTGCACATATGTATGGATGGTGAAGAATTATGTCTTGTATGAAAATTTTCCCCTTGCTACCCTAAAGCTGTAAACCTTCCCCAGCTTCTGAAATGTAGTGGAGAGGTAAGTAGGTAATCACAGCTAATCTTTCTCCTTCTGCAGTGTTTCTAAACCTGTGGAAATTTCAAAAGCTACCAAAATAGAATGGCAAAATGAAATAACACACCCAAGCTTGAAGTATGGACACTGGTTACTTGACTGAGCATGATGACAAAAAGAAAAATAAAAACAGATCATAAGACCAGTCAGAGCAATTCTACAAATTGTTGATACATTGAGATAGCCCGATGGATATGTGGTTTTTGTGGAATGAGACTGCTTCTATGTGAGTACTCAAAAATGCAAACAACTTTGTCGGTTTTGTTTGCAGAGCTTGCTTTCCATTTCTTTGTCAACTAGTGTTAAAGACCTGGCCCTGAGGCAGCTACAGAACCTAATGGATCCTTTAGAGCCTTTTGGCTGCAGTTCAAAGGCAGAGAAGGTATTTTAACTCAGTACCAAAGATGCACTTTCAACTTGCCATTAAAACAATAATACAAACAGGGGGATAATGAGAGAATAAGGAGAGAAATGAAGAAAGAAATGGAAGACTGTGGAAGGGAATGGATCACAGGCTCTCCAGGACTACTTTCTATAATAAGTGTGTGAGACAATCTCCTACAAGAGGGAAATGGCTTATTTGATCTAATATGCCTTTCTCTTCTTAAATTTCCACAGTATGGAGAATCAATATGAGGGAAATTAAAGCATCAGGAGCAGACTCACATTTCCACTTGTGTGTTTCTATCTCAGCAAACTCTTATTGAGATAGAAGTATTTACCTTAAGTGCCCCGTTCACATGTGCTGCAAGAGGAGGAAGGATTTCAAAAGGATACATGCTTCTTCTGTGTAGGGCACAGCAGAAGTAGGTCCACCCAATATGTAGCTGTAGAATGAGACTTCCAGAGTGTAGCAGTAGGATGCATCATTTAACAGCCCACCAAGAAAACGCCGTCCTGTCCCTGCTTTCACAGCATCTCTGTTGAATGATGTACTGGACTGTGGGAGGAAGAACACAGAGATGTAAAGAGAGCTCATGAGGGGAACAAGGGAAGGGTTGGGAAGGAGTCTGTTAGAATAGAAAATAGTTACATTCACATTGCCAAATCTCATTTACACTATACGAGACTGCACTATTTCTTGAGCACGGCCTGGAGAGACCATTAATGGAAACACAGTTCTGGCACACAGACTATATATAATGCCTTGCAGACTTTCACAGAATTAATCTCAGTTTTCTAGTAATACCAGCTTTTCTCCTTCCCTTTTGGTTAACACAAAGAAAGCCTGTCATATGCATGAGTTGAAAGTGAACCTTTCAGACTCTCCATTCTCAAAAGTTCAGCTGGACTATTACTTGAATACTGGATTCCTTCTCTCTACTGCACTCCCCTCTATCACAACCACTCTCCCCCACCCATTACCCTGGACTCTTTTAAGCAAAGTAGAAATACAGTGGCATTTACATTTTAGTGAAACTTTCTCACCCAAGACATTTGACTGGTTCTTAAATTAGATCACACAAATTTCCACTTCACTAACTTAAATGTTAACTGGGTATTGCTCTCTGGGTGGAAAAATATACTGCACTATTTTACAGCATTAGCAGCATGGTATAAAAGGCAGTATTTTGTGCTTTACTGAAGATCTGGCTTCAAGAACCCTACAGCTTTATGAGTATTCATTTCAGGGGTGGAGAGGAGGACTTCCAGTCCAAGTATTTCCATAATCAGTTTTAGCTCTCCTTTGAAGGCATGATATCTGGAGACTAAAGGGGAGCTCATCTTCAGGTTGATTGAAGTCTCAGAGCTTGTTCCTACCAACTAGACAGAAAAATGGATTCTGATTCATTTTTGTTAATCAGAGTCTATTCACAAACCTCATAACCATTAGACTGAGTCAATCTGGGCTCAGCACAAGCTAGTGACCACCACAGGAAAAAAAGAAAAGAAAAAAAAAGAAAAAAAGTGCTTAGTAGATCCAACATGGATCTGCTGCATAAAAGGCCCCAATATCTCCTCCTTTAAGACTTTTACGTTGCCAGTGAAACATAAAGGACCCTTAAGATAACTTATTGTTCAGTCATTGTGCCCATGGTGAATTACTTGAGCTATCCAGCGTCCTCCTACAGAGCCTTAAGGCTAGTATCTTTTCTTGATAACATAATGTTAGCTAACAGAAGTCCATCTCTTATGAAAAACATGGAAAATAAGATTTCTTTCTTATTAAAAAAATTAGATGCAATGGTTCAAAATGTTAACCTTCTCTAGACTGAAAAAATCAGACTAATACTGAAATGAGCAACAATCCTTGATGAATAGTTTATAACAGAAGATATAAAGAATGGAAATATTTGTGGGTTTATTAACATTCTGAATGTTTTGAAGTCTCCCTCATGTTATAAAAAGGAAGGCTTTGCAGGTTAATTAGAATAAAATGGAATTGTGTTTCTTATTAGCATTAAATATAGGAGTTTCCAAATGCAACTTGTTGTCTTTCTGGTAACATAGTATTTAACTTGTGATAAATTGTACACAGATGCATTCTGCTATGTACATATCATATAATTTCCTCCAAATTACATGGCAGAAACCTTGAGGATATTGTGAAAACCTATGGGACAGGGAGGTAAAGCACTCATAAGGACTGATGGGGAAATTAATTCTTAATTTCTTAATTTCTTAAATATTTTAATTTGATATATGGAATAAAATATTTAAGGAGGTCTACAAGAGGGAATGTTCTCCGACTTCCTGCAAAAGAAGCCTTCAAAAGACTACTGAGACCCCGAAACTGAGGGAAGCTTTGTCTTCAGTTAGAATTCAGAAACTTAAAGGAAGATGATCATGCTCTGGGGATTGCTTCATAAGCCAAGTAAACACTGATTTCAGTGAGTAGTGCTTCACGTTCAAATGAATGCCTGTGGTGGAACATTTAATGCACGAAAGCATCAGCTGATGAACATCAGTATATGGAGACAGCTCAAAGGAAGAAGACAACAAATGTGTCAGAACATAGTATTGTAGTTTGTGAGCAGAAGCATCACTCACAAGGTGAAAGAGCTAATTCTTTAGCTGTATTTGGCACAGTGAAAACAAGGAAAATGTTGGAGAAGTCATTCAGGGCAGACATTAGGGACAGAAGTACTCTGGTGATTAGGAGACTCAGTTACTGATATGGAGTATCTGTGAAGATTATGGAATCTCATCAACTATGTTGAAGAACAAATTAGACAACTATCTGCTGAGTATAGTTCATGTCTTTGGGATACAGTTTGGACATGAGGTGCTTTTCAGCTCTATTTCCCATTATTTCAATCAGGCTAGAGGAAGGTTATGAGTTGAATTCCTCATAGATGATTCTTGAGATAAATCTTACATAATATTTTCATCACAGTTCTTGGCATGGTAAAGGAAGACCATGCCAACAAAATTTGCTGATGACACACTGTGGAATGAATCATCATTATGGAGGAGGGTCTGGATATTATACAAAGAAAAGCAGTGGGATGACTTCTAGGGTCAGAGTGATAGTAGTCAGATGAAACTCAGCTGCACAAGTGCCAGGTCATGTATTCAGGGTCTAATAAAAAACAATCTCTGCTATAAGCTGAAACCTCATCAGCTGGAAATAGATGAAGAGACAGTCTGATGTATTACTTCACTGAAGTTATTTTTGCTTTCTGGCAGAAAATAGCTCAGAAGTTGGATCCAGTTATTGGCAAAATTATACTTGCCATATTTCAGAAGTGAAGCATAAGTAGTTTAAATAATTTGAAGGTTTTGTAAATGACCAAAAAAAAGAAAACAAAATTGGTATCTTTCGATAGTTAGAATTTTTATGATGCTATTTTGTGGGGTTTGAGGGTTTTGTTTTTGTTTTGTGGCGTTCTTTTTGTTGTTGTTTAATAGAAGACTTCCAGTTTCAGCTGTGCAAAATTACTTGAAATGACAATGGCATTAATAAAATCACCTGTTCATTTCTTTGACAAGTAATGCTGCACTTCCAGGAATAAAAAGAATCTGAACCTTCATTTACATGAATAAATGTAGATTTTGGAGGTTAACTTTGTCCTTATTTTGAAAAGAAAACTGGATGGCATAGAGCAACTTGATGTCTTGAGTATAAAGTAAGCTCTCTGATTTGACTCAGGAAGGTTGGGGTAGAGAAAATATGACATAAACCTTTCAAACATGAACACATGCACGTTTTGAAACAGCAGCTTGGACTTCACTCTAGAGCAAATGTTATAAGCCAGAATGTGATGTAATGTTTGAGGTGAAAAGAAAATTACAGACTCAAGAAAATTCATCTAATGACAAGGAAGGGGGGCAGCAGGTATTTGCTTGAGTCCAACCTTCTACTCACTGTTTCAAGTAAAGATAAATGGAGTGGAGAAATAAACAGATCCAGAACTGATCTTGGCAACTGATAATGCTGAAACAAAGGCTATGAAAAGCCATGTATTATCATGGCAAAGAAAGAGCCTTTTGCATGCACGTTTATTTAATCAAACTCTAATCTGCGGAAAAGAGGCAAGGGGAGGGCAAAAGAGGGGAAAGAACATAGGTAAAATTGTCCACAAATGAGTGTCTTGTTTTTATGGGAGAATCTATTGCCCTAAAACCCTTGCAAAGCTGAACTGAAGTCATCATTAAGCAAATGTGCTGAACAGGCACAGCAGGAGAACAGCTAAACAAATATTTATTTCTTCAAGGCTGAATCACATGGGAGTGCCAGCAACAGCAAAAAGTACAAAGTCTGCAGGGTGGGGGGGAAACACCAAAGACTTTGAAGTTCTTAAATAGGGGTATTTGTATAAAATCAACAGTAATTTGTTATTAAAACACACAGATACATTAAAGATCACAGAAGGACTCTGATTCCCAGCTTGTATGTGAACAAATAGCTATCTACAGGAGTGGGAGGTGCCAAGCAGGAAGAACCCAGTGTTAAAAGAGCAAAGCAGGAAGGGCAAAGTATTCCCTGACTTTCTGGTGGGAAGAAACCCACCACAAAACTACACCTGGATTTCAGACACACTTGGGAGCCTCAGGGTGTGCTGACCCTTTCTCTATATCTCAAGCATTAGTGGCAGCTTCCCCAGGCCTTCCTACCAGATTTCATTCCTTCTCCCCATGCTGTGCTGAATACCTTCTGTATGGCTGGTTTCCCATTGGGAATGACAGTGAACAGGCAGGCAGCACAAAGAAATTTGTAAACCAACTGGACCTTATTGAAACATTAAAGCAGAGAGAGAGATGTGTGGAAGGAAACAAGAACAAAAAAATGTATGTGGATTCTTTCTGGAATGGTCTCAAAGCAGGAAAAAAAATCTTAGCCCTTGGTCAGACGTCTCAGTGTGCCAGAACCCCTGTCTTCAGGGCAGTCTTTGTCTCTTAGCTGGTAAGGACATTCTCTACCACACAGTGTCTCTCGTCAGTGAATTCCTCCCCCCCCACCCCGAGTAGCTAGCTTAACAAGCTCAACAGTTTAGGCAGCTCCCATATGGCTGAGGGATACTCTTGGTTTCTCAGCACTGCTCCATCATCTTGCTAACAACTACTGGAATGAATGCCCTGAGCAGTCCATATTCGCAATGTAAGGGCTTGCCCCTGCATGCCTGTATCAATCTATCACAAAAGGGTCTCCAAGAGATGAAGAGGGAGAACAGTGCATTTTTCAAACATCTGAGATTGAATTTGCCCAAATTCACCTTTTGGTGTCCTGATGGACTTGGAATCTGAGTGGTTCTGCTTGGTGGGAGCTTCCACTGGTAGGACCTTATCCTCAACATATCTGTGACTTCACAGGGGACTTATTTTGCTATAGCATCATAAAATCTCAGGTTGCACAAAAGCAAGAATTGGAGGCAAAACTCCAGTAAACCTGTCCACTGTTCAGTGGAAGAAGAGATGCCAAAAAGGACTGAAATGTCAAGCAGACTCAGTGTCCAGCCAGTAATGGATGGGAGCTTCAGTTCTACCTTTCACTGACGCCAGGGCAAAGGGACAGGTTACAAAAGTATACTTCCGCATACAGGAGTTGTCAGGAAATGAATCTTTGTCATCTTCTGAAATTGCTCAACACATTGGGGACAAAAAAGGATCAACATATAACCACAGTGCAAGTCAGACCTTACCAGGCTTCTAGCATGAGAACCAGGGTATAGACTGCACATCACTTATGATCAATCATAAGGTGTTTCTCAACCCAGTAAGAAAGGAAATTACAAGCTACGAATGACTCAGAAAGTAATTAGGAGACAAATCATCAACCAGACAGAAATCTGGTCACAGGCTTTGACAGATTTGAGAAAGATGAATTTCTGATATAGCAAGGTCTGGGGGTTTCCTGAAATCCAACAGATAGATTTTAACAGCTGCTGACATCTACTGCAACACAACTGATTGTTTATGGGTCCATGGAAGGAAGTAGCAAACCAAATATATCTTTGAAAACTTGAGCTCTAGTGTGCCCATGAATGTTTTCCAGAAGATCATTTATCCTCACAAACAGAGTATCTGCATGAAACTCAGAATAAAGAGAACTTCCCATTTGCTGATATAGATAGATGATGTAGGTCCAGGAAGTGTTTTACGAAAGGATGTAGCATGTTCAACTGTACGCTCACAAGAATCAGAGAATCATGTTAGAACTCCTTCCTGGAGAAGAGCAGAGACATAAACATTAAGAGGATCCATAATTAGAGAATTGGTTTCATATTACAACACGTAACAAAAAATATGCTGGGTCATCCTATGGCATTTGCATTTGGGAAATAAGCTTTATTTCACAACTGAGACTAACTATTCCTAAAAAAAACCCACCCAAACCCAGAAAAACTGCTCACATTTTGCTCGTTTTTGCAGTTGAGCAATAAGCACTTTACCTACTGGGGTAAACTGGGATTAGGCATACAAATTGCTTCATGTTCTTCACCTATTAGCACCAGAAAAATGGCCAAGTGTAATCAGGATTCACTTACAACTTCACCAGAGTTATCTGCTGATGCTGCTCTTATAGCTGAAGAGCAAGCTTTTTTTCTAAAGCAGGTCTGACCTCCACGAGCTCTCAACTCAACGCCCCAGTGTAGCAAAAAAGCGATAATAAAAAAGTTAGTAGTTAGTACTCTGGAAAAAAGGAATGACACACCTGTCATCAAGGAAGAATGGACATGCCATTGGGAAATGGACTGGAGCCCAGACAATGTCAAATCCATCTTAGTGAACAGTTTTACGGTATCAACGATAACTCATTCTCATTTTCTAGAATGCTTTATTGAAGTCTGCGAAAGTTAGAAGGAGAGAGCAGAAATGCACCGTCTCGGAAATCTTTGCCACAGAAGACTGTAAATAGCAGTATTACAAATTGTGACTCTTCTGCTTGTCCTTCCACAGGGTGCTATAAGAGGGGTGAAACTGGCAGCTCACTTTTCTCATAGGGATAGCGCTAATTACTGCCACGGTGTGCCCAGCAGTCACCGCTTTGACCGCGCCATTCTTGCAGCTGGGAGCCCATCAAGCTATCTTACAAGAAAAACTTATCTCCTTACTTCTCTGGAAGCACTGAGGAAAGGTCTTGCTTCAAAAGCCAACTTAACTGTCTCCTCACACCCACCTCTCACCAGCTCCATTAACTCTCTTAATAGACTGGAAAGCATATGTGTTAGTGTTTTTTGTGATAGACTATCAACTCCATGCCAACTGGGTCTGGAAACTTGGAAATCATGGCATTTGGGAGGCTGCTATCAGGCAGCTGCCTTCCAATTTATTTTACAAACAAGCTGCAGCCAGCACCTGAAACATAGATGGGATTATTAAGGAAAAAAAAAAAAAAAACAAAGAAAGAAAATAAAAAGAAAAAATTCCCAATGGCAGAAAGCTGATGTGAAGGAGGTAGCAGGCAAAGAGGAAGGATTCTGTAAAGAGAGATGTGATGAAATGGGAATAGAGTTCAAAATTACTCCCTAAATTATCTCACCTTGCAGTTCTGTCGTGTTTCTGATGCACAGGAGGAAAACGTATTTCATTCTCAAGATCATTCGTGACTACTGAAATTTGGGAGTGAGAGGTTTTGAAAAGTCCAGGATCATTTCAAAGAGGGTTCCTATTACTTGGGGTGTTTACAGATCTCTTTGGGACAGTCAGATTGGACTGATATTCCTGTGAAAAGGACTCGTTCACTCTCACTGATGGCTCTGCAGTTGACAGCATTTTATTTCATAACTCCTGTGACTGGTAGGAAACACTGAGGTGGGCAGCAAACTTTGAGTTTAACAAGGGAATAGTCTCTGAAGTAGAATTTGACTTGCAGAAATCTGAGAAAAGCTGTGCAGAGGAGATCTGAAACAGTTTGACCTGTCCTAAGAACGTGAGAAAGAAAAGCCTGAAACTGAAACCTGAAGACCAAGTAGCCTCCAATCCTAAGAGATTTTCACCATTCTGCTACCTGTGTGATTTTGCCTTCTTCCTGCTGCTGGGTGGAAAGCAGACAGCAATCACTCTTTCTTAAAGGCAGCATCACGTCGTAGGAGTACCATCAACACAACCTGCCTGGCATCACATTGTCAGGTTTTAAAGTGAAATTCTCCTCAGAGAAATAACAGTTTAAAGGTACTTTGCCACCACACACACATCTGCTCCCTGAGGGGCTTCATTATCCCTTTAATGTGTAGTGAAGGAATACCAGATCTTTCCCCTCCTCATCCCTCCCAAGTGTCTTTCAGTCACGCCTTCTTAAGTGTGCTGATAAAAACACATATTTGCACGGTCATTAGCAGAGAGGTTGGACAAAGGGAGCTTTATAAGCTCTCAGTTTATGCCTCAAAACCAAAACTACCAAATGAGCTCTCTTTTTGGAAACTCTGTAGTTAGAGAAGCAACTGAGTTTCCTGCTTCAGGGTTTCAGCTGTTCACCTGGAGAACTACAATAGCTGCACTTTTCACTGCTCACTAATATCCATGCTCTGCTCTGTACAGTGCGCTGCTGCACAGCTCCAGGACTGATAGAGGTCTCTGCAGCCCGCTGCCTGTCTCTGCACCTTGCACCAGTTACAGCGGCAGCACTAGTGCAGGGATTTGGCCTGTGTTTCATGTCCCCAGAATTCATCTTCGCATGCACTGAAACTGGTTGTACTCACAGCTTCCACCTCCCCGAGTGCTACAGCACTGAACATGCTTGTTGAGTTCACTGGTTTCACCACAGCAGCTATTGCAACTGGAATCCAAATCAAAAGGGAGAGCTTCTTGAACAGCACCCTGCAGCCAAACAAAGCAGGCTGGCAATGGCCTTATCTGAGAATTTCACAAAGTCAATCAAGGGTTCCTTTACAGGGTTGACCAGCCCATCACAACCTACTCTGAAAAGGCAAGAGAAGGAGGCAGATTTCACCCCATCTGCTAAGCAAACCCCAGTTGGAGCTCTTCTTGCCACTAGACTCTGCCACCCCAAACACACACACAGTGTCCTGTCTCCCAAAACACACTTCCTCGGGTCCTCTCAGCACCTTCTTCTGTGAGCCTGCTTCTCTCTGTCACCAGAAGTGCACTTAGCCACACTTGACAATGCCACCGACTCAACCGTTAACCTATGCGCCAACCCATCACCCATAAACCTGACAGTTAGTCTGGNCTGTCTCCCAAAACACCCTTCCTCGGGTCCTCTCAGCACCTTCTTCTGTGAGCCTGCTTCTCTCTGTCACCAGAAGTGCACTTAGCCACACTTGACAATGCCACCGACTCAACCGTTAACCTATGCGCCAACCCATCACCCATAAACCTGACAGTTAGTCTGGGGGAGCTTCTCTCCCTTTAACGTGCCAGCCCAAGCTTTGACCAGCGATATACACAAATAAGGGATCTGCAAATGCTTTGGGGTAATAATGAAGAAAAGATCTGCTTTCTCTGCTGCATTTTTTACTAACAGCAACGTCTGCTTCTCAGAGCACATCCTCCCCGAAAGCCGCCAAAGCTGGCATTTCCTAGTCTACAGAATAATCACACCGTTTAGAAAATAACTGGTGTCTCTGGAGTTCTCAGTTTCCCTATTTGTCAGTAGAAAACGAGACGTTTCCTCAAAATATACAATAAAATAGCCTCTAGCAATAGCCTGCAATGCTTCTCTTTACAAGAGTTTTATGAGCGTGTGTGCGGTCTCGAGGGAGTGCTTTCATAATCATTTATACAAATGACAGAAACTTAGGACAATGAGAAGCAGAAAGGGAAATACAACCATCATGCATGCAGTTGCTTTGAATAGTCTGCAGAAAAAGTGGCTTGCTCTGTGGCGAAGAGATGTTCTACTCACTTGTATTGTCTAAATCAGGAGATTACAACCCCTCCTAAGGAGGGGCAGCATACTGTACACCGCTCCCAGAGCAACCCAGTACAGCCCATTGCTCAGACTCCTCCTGGGCTCCCTCACTGCCCTGGAACAGTTCTCTGAACTAGACTTGTATTCTGCATATGTTAAAATATCACACAGTTAAAGAGGTAATACCCATAAAGAGATCCTAGGAGAAGAACAGGTGTCCAATACTGAAACAGTGTCCTTCCCCTCCTTCACCACAGAGTTTGGCCCAGCCGAGTGAAATTTGCAGATCTCTGCAGGAGAGGCAGCTTGCATTTCAATGTAAAGGAGCTCCTTTCATTTGTGCTACTCTGGAAGGCTGTCACCTGCTCCCTGCTTGTTGACATTAGGTAAGAGTAATGATGGTCTTTGAAAATACACCATAAAATTGCTATGAATACTTCTTTCTTCTGTGAATATTCAAAATTTCTACCTGTATGGGAATGGAGAAGGGCCTGTCAACTCCTGCATGTGCAAACAGCACAGCAAGAAAGTACTGAAAGAAAATCCGTTTACTCAAACACATTTCCCCCCCTCCTCCTTTTCCTTTTCTTTGCAATTCAAATTAATTCAACCCTCTGTGGAAAAAAAGAGGGGTGGACTGCCACAGCACAATGTAATGTAGCAGTTTCATTTAGCCACCACTCTCCAGAGGGCAGAGTTCTTGTGAGACCAAAACCTATAATGCTTGGAAGGACAGGCTTTACAATTTGTTCCCTGTGCCACCAGGAACACGTGTCCTCTCTCCCCTCACACAGCCTCCAGGATAAATAAATAAATAAATAAATAAACGTATGGAGCAACACGTCCAAGAAACTGTGAGCAGAAATGCATCCCAGAGGGGTGCTAAGGAGTGTAATAGCTGTATTTGTCTTCCTGGAAATGCCCTGGTACAAGACAACAAAAAAGAAGGTAGGATCATTTGTTGTGCTCAGGTTTTAAGAGATTTCTGAGTAGATCTGTTAAGCTTGCATGATGTTAACAAAATCTACCTGAATGCAACAGCTTTTCCCTTTCTGGAACAATGGTCTTTTTTGCCAAAACGGCAGAGAGCCACTTAGGAGATGATGGTGAAAGTGAGCATGGATTTTACTCCGGGATGAATTCTAGGTCTAAGCAACTTGCTCCCTGCTCTCCCTTCCCTGCCCAGCCATGTGCAACACAAACTCATTCTATTTTATTTTGGATCAGATTATTGGGATTTGCTCATTCAATGTTCCTGAGCTGTTATTACTCCCTCTGGCACTTGTGCTAGCACTTCCTTCAGACATGGCCCAAAATTCACTGGGCTTAGTAATAGGGATCACAAGACTAAGAGGGAGAGGTCCAGCCAGGGTAAGTGATTAACAGCCCAGCAAGGCTGCCAGGGCTAGATGGGGGAGGTTTGCTGGAAGGAACGCATCTTCCCTAAGAAAGCTTGGATGTGTGAGGAGGGTGCCAAGGAAATGAGAACAGGACTGGAGTATGTAGATAAAAGGAAAACAATAGAAAATATAGATAGATTAAAATATTTTTATTGGTGCTCAATTTTAGATATCACTCCCCCCCCCCAAAAAAAAAAACCCACAACAAAAAGTACTAGGGTAAATCATTCCATATCTGAATTTTCTTACATTGCTGAGACAATGATAGTCTCAAAAATATGTTTTAGGTCACAGTGTTATGGCACTAGGGTTAACAACATGTTTCCCTAAGGGCAACTGGGTGGGTTGTTGTTCAGAGACTTCACTGTTGAGTGTGCAGTGTGGTATAAAATAGGAAATTGCTGACAAAGAAACCAGACTGGCACTTCGAAGACCTGGGTTTTATTCTCTGATTTCCTCAAGCAAGTCACTTCCCACCCACTCTTTGTCTCTTTCCCAGCATGACTGGAAGCTCTCGGGGTTGTGGACTTTCTCAGTAGCTACGCAGTGCCCAACATAACAGGACCTCAAGTCTTTATCAGGCTAACCACAGCACACAAATGACAACAAACGGTATTTCTAAAGAAGGTGCTCTGCTGGGAGGTTGAATACAAGAAAATGAAATGACAACTCAAAGGTATCCCAAGTACCACCAGTTCTGAGTCCAGAAGAAAAAACCCACAAGATTAAGCCAAGTACCTCTGGGCGGCCTTTATCCTTTAACTTCAAAGAAAAGCCATCTTTATGAAGTCCTAAAACCATCCAAGAATGGCTGCGGTTGTTTCTTTTAAACAGCACTGAGAGAACAGATGGTCTCCTCTCATATTGTCACAAAGGTCAAAATTAGCCACCCCTAAGACTAGCAGGTTCTTGGAATGCTCAAGTGCTTGTGTCTGGTCATTATGACTAATCCACTCTCCAGAACAATAAAGGTCAAATGAAGAACACCCCTCCAAACACTGCAACAACTCCTAGCCATGGCTGATGTGTAATGCACTCAGACATGGTGTCAACAGCTGCTCCTAAAACCCAGTGAGTCAGCCTTTCAAAAGAGCTTGTCAGCTCTCGCTGTTAGAGCTTTCATACAGATTATATTTACTCCTCAATGTTCAAAAATAACCTTCTTAAACCTTAAAAACATAAGATGTTTTCCTTACAGAAGCTGTCCTTTTACTCCAAACAGCTGCCCAAGAATCTCTCCCATATTTATTTGGGAGCAAAACTTCCTAGCTCTTGTTTCACTTTCCTCTTCACATGCTGACAGCTAAACCAAAGGCAGGTCTCTGTTTCTGAAGTCATGTCCAAATGAAGAATTTCTCGTCCCTTTCACAACTTTTACCTCCAAACCACAGTCAGCCTTCCAGAGTACTGTGAGGTTAAGTGTTCTGCTCACCAGATAGGGTACAGAGACGTTGGATGACTTGTCTTTGGTCCTACAACAGGCGTGCAGGCGCAAATCCCCTATCCATCCTCTGCTCTAATCACCAATCTCCCTTGGATGCTGTCATTTAAATAAAAAGGCCTATTGGAAATGACAGGTGAAGAAAGCAGTCCAGGCATGAAATGCACTCTAAAGTATATTAATAGAAGGTTGCCAGACAAAACGGCACAAGGCATTTGATCGCATCATCTTAGGCTTGTTGTTCATGCTCCTTTGCATCTGGCTGCGTGATTTCTGCCAGATTCTCAGCTGGTGGAGCAGGCTAGGATTTGTCTGCTTTCCCTAACCCGTGCAGGGCTCAGCTGCAATCATGCAGAGCACTGAAAGAAATCCCTTTGAGTCGGGATTCATTCCGAACATGTAAAACCCAGACAAATGACTGCTTCTCCAAAGTGAATCCCATTTCACAGCAAGTAGGTTATTAGTGTGGAACTCCATACAAGTAGCCTGCATTCAAAAGCCCTCTGCATTATTAATAGAAGATGAGCTTTTGACATCAAAGGAGAACCATTATGCATGCTAAACGGTGGCAAAAATTGTACCCGCACTTCAAACCTTTTCAGTTCTTTGTCCCTTGTAAATCAATCAAGGTTGACAGATGCTTTAAGGAGAGTAATCTTTTCAATGATACTGTCAATGGATAACATAATGGAACATTGTCTCTGTGCTGTGTGAAGACATGGAGCTAGTCAATTATGGACAACACTTCATGTAGCCGCCAGTTTTCACTTGAAGTGCTGCTGTTGAAGTATTATAATCCCAACAAATGGCCGCAGCAGCATACAATGTAAATGAGACCTCCTGAAGCTTTGGAAAATTAATTAGTAACAACAGTGGTCCATTCCCACACTTTCAAACACCAGCCTGGTAATGTTAACGATGCACTTCCCCCCCTTCCCTTTGAGCAGTCAATAGGGCATATTTACATACACTATTTTTAATCTTCAACACTTCTTTTTCCCTCCTTTTAAATGCAGGAAGCTCTGTATTCCTTTCCTCTCTATCGAGCAGCGAGCTTTGCCTCTGGTATTTCCAGCTAGTCACATAACCCACATGGCTGGAGCTGAAAACAAGAGAACAGAGACTTTCCCACTTGGAGACAGCGGTAATATTCACTTCTCTTGCTGCACACACATCGGACACTTTGTGTCTGTCTCCTTTTCCAACACTTCTAGCCCCTCAGCTGCCCTAAGAAGAATGGCTTAAATGCATGGCAAGGGAAAAGCTTCCGGTCTCAAGAGACCAGTGGGATGTGTGTTGAAAGCCCAATGTACTGAGTGCCAGCAGCACCTAGGGTCAATCTGTGGTGCATTGAATGCCAACATATATATCCGATTGCCAGCTTCTACAGAAAGGAGATTGAGAGTCAAAGGGGAGAGACTGCACTGTTTATTTAGCTATTGGCTTCTATTTCCTACATCATTTTCTCAAAGATTTCCCCTTTGCAAGTCAACTGAGGCTTGCACTAAGAGGAATACCTAATCTCCCACAGTAACAGAGAGAAATCCCACACCTGAGCACAGAATTTCTAAACTCCTATCAATTGCAGGTTTTCATTGCTATGATCTGTGAACGTCCCCTTATCTATAATGTGTTTTTGAAACAAGGAGGTGCAGATAAGAAACTCAGTCACTGAGGTCTTCTCAGACAGAAACAGGCTGTTCCTTAAACCCAACTCCCTCTCCCCCAGGCTCCAAACAGCTGGGAACAGGTGCTGCTGCTGTCCCTCCTCATTTAGTATGTATTCGGTCTCCTGTACTCTGGACAGATTTCTGAGAAGCCCTTGCAGTGGTTGACCCCAGAAAGCTGCACGCTGCAGCAGTCTCCCAAAGCCCCAAAACATACAGACAATTGTTAAACAATACTGACGATGGTTAAACAATACTACGAGGCAACAGAGGAAGCAACAGCAGCCACATACCCTCCCAGGCATTACCCAGCCAGCTGCCACTGCTGATGCCAAGAAGAAAAGGAAAATCTTTGGTCTGCTAAAGACTCCCCTCCTGGGAATAGAGAAGACAGAGGAAAGGGTATCTTCTGCCTGGTCTTAGAAAAGTCAGGGACTGATCTAAACTTTTTCCCACTCTTGCATAAAACAAACTACCATAGAATAGAGAAATGGGCAGGAATCAAAAGGTTTCGATTCCTCCTTCCTTTTGCTGGAACAGATCTGTCAGGAAAACAGTGGCACAAATGCGTTTCTGTACTCACTTCCCACTCAAACTCCACAGTGCAATATGTGCAAACAAAATACCAAAAAAAAAAATCTCTGCTGCATCTTGATGATAAAGCTTTAGGCTAGCATTCCTGCATGATGAAAATGGCCTTTTTTCCAATTACAGTTTCTTTCGCTGTGCAGACTCGTCTGCTTTTGTATCTGTTTTTAGATTTTGTTTCTCTAGAGCTAAACGCATGGAATGCTGCAGGGTCCCTATCCTTCTTCACGCACCACCTCTGCCACAAGCTGATTGGGACGGCACTGCAGAGGAGGCAGGCACCATGCCCCAGCTGTCCCCACCTTTGAGAGGAGACTCATGTTTATCACTCAGTACACCAGGGGGTCAAAGTATAAGCAAAAAGGGACAACAGAGACTGGCAAAACATATGGTAGGTAACAAAGAGGGTTAAGAACATAACAGACATAAAATCAGGGCCCAAACAGTAGGTGGTTCTGCTCTTTTCTGCTTGGTGCAGGATTCCAAAGTAATTTTTAATTGAGCCTGTTTCCATATATAGCTGTCAGATGTCATCCACTGCCTTCCCTCCTCACAGCTCATGGCTGGAAGTTCCCACTGCCTTGACTGAGATGCCTGTCTGAATATTCCTTATCCCAGCCAAAGAAAAATGGGACACCAAACACCTCTTACTTGAAAGACTGTCCACTTAAGCAAACCTGGAGTGCATAGATTGAAACAGAGCAAGGGACCAGCTGTATAAAAAAGTAGTTTAGCTGGCAGCTCCACAGGTGGGTAAGGTGGGTCAAGAGCAGTTGCAGGCAGGCTTGGGCATTGGGTGCTCTGCTTGCACAGCTTTCAAGGAAAACTGATGCACAAAAGAGGCTATGGAAGGGGCCCCAATGTCATACCTGGACACAAAGTTGCCATGCAGTGGACCATCTACTGAGTTCTGCAGAGCTACTGCAACCAGTGTGTGCTAAGGATCTGTTTGAAACTTCCTCTAAAACCATATGTCCCTTTCCAACTCATTCATAGGAATTTACCATTTCTTTCCAATATCCAGATACCTACACACATGCTTTCTTCCAAGTTACATGTATGTAGCAATTGCAGATTTTCCTGCAGAACAGTTTTCCATGGTAATATCAAAGAATTTCAAAAGCATACATTGCCTTTGTCACAACTTTCAACAGAAATTACCTAACCTTTTCTTTCAAGTTTATTTTTACTTCTATTTTCTATTATACTATTAAAGTGTACAAGTAAAAAAATTTGCCAATCTAAACAATTATACAATACAGCTGATCTAGTTGAACAAAAGACAAAAAAATCTTCTGATAAAAACTAAGTGTTCCAATAATTCAGAATCAAAGGTCATAATATGGAAGATGAAGCATCTGCTTCTGTTCACATTCTAATGACAATACATAAGATCACAACTTATCACTTTCGGATAAGGTAAGTATCAGATACTATCAGTATCAGGTAGCTACTAATGACAAAAATTTTAAGTAGCCTTCTATTCATATTAAAATATAATTCACACAATCCAATTTACCTAGAGATTTATAATTTAAAAATACATCAGGAAAAATTAATTGAGAGAAACATTGCTTACGTAAGAGAAGTCTTCGGCATTCTGACAGAGTAGCTTGGGGAAAACAGCCTGTCGTTGAAATCTTTCCTCATCTTCAAAGATATTCCCATACATGAAGCCATTCATCATGGTGGAGTGGGCATGGATGTCAATATAGAACTCCAGGTTAATTTTCTGTTGAGGGAGAACAACGACAAAAAAACACTCAGCATGAGATAAATCATAACTGTGTTACGTAGGTGAAGCCTCCCATAAATCCAGTACTTCCACCCTTGAATCTAACCATGGTGCCAGCATCAGAGAGCCAAGCTAAAGGTATCACTTTTATGCATCCAACCGTTCTTGCCTCTTTGTGGCTGCATGTGAGATGCAACACAGGACCATGACCGACATTTCTTTACCTGTTCGGAGAAGGCTGGAACATTTATGCAGCACAGGGCACTGTGCAAAATAGAGCCAAAGTATTATCCTTTGCTTTGATACAGGGCTTGATGCCACTGATAAAAACATGCACCTTCCGATTCTACAGCGTGATCTGGCATAGCTTTGCCATCTCTGCACAGTTCTGCATTGCAATATGCAGATGCACCCTTCTGCCAGGAAAGACAGGCTCAAAATTGTGTAAAAAAGGCTTCAGTGTTTCCTGTGCAGTTTACTTTGGTTTATAAGGAGAAATACCAGAAATGTTTTTGTTTTATTCTGCATTGTAGTAGTAACTCAGCAGAACAACTCCCAAAAGCAAGTGCCTTGAATGCCTCTCTGCTTGTAGCTTCCCACATGTATCTGCATCAACTCTTGCTTCAAAAGAAAACATCTGTTGAAGTATNTGCATTGTAGTAGTAACTCAGCAGAACAACTCCCAAAAGCAAGTGCCTTGAATGCCTCTCTGCTTGTAGCTTCCCACATGTATCTGCATCAACTCTTGCTTCAAAAGAAAACATCAGGACCTCCTAACACAGAAGTGCCTCCTCTCCCCATACCCTTCCTGGGCTGGCAATTCAGTGTCAGGAGGCTCTGTAAGAAAATGCTGCTCAGTTCTCCAGTCCAGGGACACATCTTTTTCTTCACATCATATATATGTGATACTACTTCCCCTGCTATCAGTGGCAAAGAGTGAGCGTTCACCTTGATCACCGTGTACAGTGCCAGTGACAGCAGTGAGAAGGCAACATCCGGTACTAAAAAGTTCTACCAGAGCAGATGCCACTGGATTACCCAGAGTTCCCCCAACTTTTCACAACTGCTGGTCCTGAACAAATGGTGCTTTGTGAGTGGACAGTGACAAACCTACCCCTCGCACCTGGCCACCATGGGGCCTCTAAGAACCTTCCTAGTGACCAGAGGGTTACAGTTCAGATCTCCCTGCCTCAACACAGGGATGGAGAAGAACTCTGTTAACAGGACAGGGATTACGATGCTTAGCTCTGTACACGTTGGTGGCAAACAGGGACCCTGGCCATTAAAATACAACATGTGGCTCTCCAGCCACATATCTCATCTGCACACAAAACTTGCTGAGGCGACTGGAGAATACTGAGCTTCCTGACAGTCCAATGTAGTAACACCCCAGTTTTTATTATGCAGTTCATGTGACAGCAGTGTCAGCTCTTCTAGAGAGTATCTGATGGGGGAAGAACAAAATTTGGTATGTGAAACTAATATGATACAGATTTATTTTCCCTTAGCAGAAAACCAGTGTACAATACACAGTGACTGTTTAGTTTAATTAAACAGCCTAGAGAGAGTAGTACTGTATCTTATTAAGCCTCTCCTATGTTAAAGTGTTACCTAATGCAATATCAATATCTGACCATACTTCATAGGAAAAGAAACATTTGATTGTATTTGACTCTAATACAATAAATTGTTTGCTCCTGCCAAAACATTACGCTGTGCTACAGAGGACCAACACTGCAATAAAGCATACATTTGCTATTCGGAGATATAGCACTGAGAAGAAAGATTAGCATTGACAGGATGAAATACCACATAGGATTTTCTTCCTCTCCAAGCATACAGAAATTAAAACCAAGATTGAGTAATATTATTTTCCATAAGATGATTTCCCCATCAGAAACAGAATTTGATGAGCTCAGATGCACACTGACATTATCACCATAAAACAGAACATGTTGTAGAGTCTCAAAACAGTGATTTGATGATGAAGTGAGGAGATAATCTAGTTAAACTGGATATTTGTAACGCATGAATGTCCTTCACATAGAAGTCAGTGACCTAAGTTATACTTATTTTAGAACAGCTAGACAGAATTCTTTATAGGGACATATTTACTAATATAAACTAATTGGGAAGCACACAGATATATACCAATAGACTAGTATAATTTGTGTCTAAACACAAATAAAGGTGCTGGCACAAACTGTGTATGATTTGTGCTGTATCATACTATACTTACTCATGCATAGCTATCATTTTTTTTCCAAAAGAACATGTCTACAAACAGGGACACAGAGGCACAGATTATTAAGATGACTTTCCAAAGGCTATCCCCAGCAAGAAATTCACCTGCAGAACATGGGTTAGCTGAGCCTCAGCTTAGTATTCAAATGATGAAGTCATCCAGTGTAACACAGTACCACTCGAGAGTATTTTCTAAACTCTCCCAGGATTCTCGCTAAAAAAAATGCTGAAAATGTGTTCCAGAGAATTTTAGAGAACTCTTGGAGTACTTAAATTTCTTTGAAGATCTTTCTTGATTACCAAAAGCGTTTTCAAATAGTCTGGTTACAATGGTTATTTGTGAGGGAGCAGAGTCCTTCACAGATATCACCTTCACGTAAAGATTAAGCTTCCAGATAGCTTATTTGGAAACCATGACATTCAACAGATAGCTTATCACCCAGACAAGTGTTTAAAAACATTTATCCAGCCATTCATTACAAGGTATTTCAAAAGCAATTTCCAAAGTCAGCCTACAATAACTGTTCAACTGCTTTTCTGGTCTTTGTTCCTTACCCACCTACTGAACATATAAAAAACTCTATTTCAGCTATTCCTGCCCACTAAATATAGTCCAAATTTGCAATTTCCCTTCGTATTCAGTAAGTTGTTAAACATTGCTAGAGTAATTGCCAGTTAGATGTAGTACTCCCAGAGATTGCTGTATGTGAGCAGAACACTATTTCAGTGTTTCATATTTCTTTTCTTCTCATCATATTCATTATTTTATCAAAGGGAAATATCTTGAGAATTCTCCATTACACAGAACAAAATAATTCAGTGCATTAATATAACACATGTGTTCCTGATGGAAAAATTCCCTTTATTTGCAGACACAGAGATATCGTGGCCTTAAAATGGAAAATAACAGCACAGTCACTTGGACACTAAACTCAAAGTTTGCCACCTCCTGCCCCAAGTAGTAGACCAAGTAGTAGGCAATTTGTTTGCAGACAACTTTCGCAAAAGAATTAAGATATATTCCTGAACCGTAATGGTATTTCTTCTCCCTCTTTAGAGTCATGTATATTCATAAGTACTTTACATGTAGGAACTGTTTCACCCACTGCCACACTAGAAATTAAAGTTAGAGAATAAAGTTTCACGTTTCAGTTGAAGTTCTCTGCAATATTTTGACGTAATTACAGATCTCCTGCAATTTAGGTAGGATCACAGAATTAACATTTTATTAAATGTAAAATGTCACCTACTGATGGGAATTTCAGAAAAATCAGCAGAGAGCTGACCTTCTGAAATTGTTTCTCTTTGAGATAGGGAGAATTAAGTTAATAAATATATGTGTACATTCACATGGGCACATGCAAACACACTTCAAACACAAACCAATCCTATCTGCTGTTAAACCACAGGGATATCTGTCAGCATCTACACAGCACAACCCACTCTGGTCATGGCTTCTAATGCAGTAGCATCTACAAGTAAGGATGGGAATAAATTTAGAGGTGGCTTAAAGTCTCATAGTCACATTTGCTTCAGTCTTTAAGCAGAAAACAATGAATAACCAGACTCTAACATCTCTGGATGCCATAGCTGCCTTCTGAGAGACTTACAAGTTACATCCTACAGTATGATATTAAACTCATCATTTTCTGCTTTAGAGGTGGAATGCAAAATGATTCAGAGGCCTTATCAAAATCATCATGCAATTTAATTCCCTCAAGTGTCTTTTCTTTGTGCTTACAAACAGAGGCAGAGGTTTTCTATCACACTCTCTTACTTAAGTAAAGCTGTAATTACCTGGATGACCCAGCTTAGAGAGTTGGAGAAAACAAAGGCGGACTTGCTCTTTCTTTTCTCTGTGTGTCAAAGCAGAAATGACTCACTAGACTGACAGAGACAATGATGGAACCCCCACTTCCTAGAAAACAACAGTTAACATTCTCTCCCTTGAAAAGAATGGTCTTTGCCTCTTCTTGCCACTTACCAAATAAAACCGGAATAAATAAATAAGCAAACAGATTTCTGCTCTAAAGTTCATTTAAATCCCTTCCTTTGTGACACACACTTTCCACTGTTCTCCTGAGTCAGTCTGAAGTTTCTGGCAGCTTGAGAAATATACATATAAATTAGGTAGGGAGGAAAATGAAAGAAATCATGGGTAAAGAATAAGAGCCCACATTCATTGTCAAGATATGAAATAGTCAAAGTAGCACAGAAACTGGAAACTGGTTCATGATGCCGTGTAAGGTTTTGAGAAAATACATTCTCACTGGTCTGCATTTTTATTATTTTAGCTGGATGCCTTTGGAAGGTCAGTAATTAAAGAGTAAAAGGAAAGAATGATGTTAACAGCTAGTGCTGGTATGACCAAAGCTAGATTTTGAACAGTGCAATTATGATTCTTAAGGAAAGAGAGATTTAATAAATAAATAAATAAAAATCAATAAATGCCATAATAAAAGGATAAATGTGCACTGAGCCCAGAACATGGGCCACTAGAGAGACAAGTGATGCAGGACGAAGCCAGCTCTGTCCACCAGCTGTCACTTCAATATGTATTTTATTAATCCGTAGGCATAGCAATTGGTTTAGAGAGAGACTGTCCAAAAGTCTGCTTCACTCCAATATTTCATACAGGGGATGGGATAAGCTCTTTGCAATGTTCTATATAAGCCACTAAAGCCACGGCTTGTCATTAGTGGTAGAAAACATAACAGCCTCCAGGCAGACTTTGCACTCTTACTGCTCAGCTACTGTTTGAGGCAAATGGACACGGCATAAGGAATTTGCCACTTTTGGTTCAGAAAAGATGCAGAAATTCTCAGAAGACTGGCTCTTTGATGGTTCCTCAGGTCCAAAATCTCTCAAAAGAAAATTCTGCATAGGTCTCAAATAGATCCATTTTGACATACACACTGTACCCCATGCTTAGCTATTTTGGCAACGCCTACAGCGGTGACACCAGAAACACAAGCACAATGTGCTAAGAAGGGAAAAAAAGAAAAACTGACCATTAACCATTACGTGTTCAGCAGTCTACATTCAGCTAGAAAGCTTCAGTCCTGGCCCTCTCAGCTCCAGAGAACTCTGTCCAGTGCCTTGAATTCTCTCTAGGGATGCACAACACTTGTCTCCTGACTATAAAAGGGAACATGAGATGGAATTCAAACTGTCCTCATATGGTTCATATTTTCAAGCTTCCCTTGAAATACCTGGATTTGGATGCCTGGAGAGGTGAATTTTACCCAAACCACTTTTCTTACATCTGCCTTCTCTCTATATTTTTTCCCCAAAACTTGAAAGGCCCAGGATAAACCTTCACAAAAAAAAAAAAAAGGCAATAATTC
>VZSC01013973.1:115301-176427 GCA_013398225.1 Steatornis caripensis
AAAAAAAAAAAAAAAAAGGCCAATAATTCCAAAAGCATTTTCCTCTGCCACTCTTTATAACCTCTGACAAGTGTGTCCTACAGCATTGTCTCTAGTTTTGCAGATGATGTAAACCACACCTTATTAGAGGCACTATTACAGAGGCATGCCACTACCCCTTTGTAACCATCTTTCGCCTTCCATTCATCATCTCACAAACCACCTGTTCCAGTCACCTTTGTAAACGTCATGGCAACAACAGCAGTTGTTTACATAAGAGATTAATAGTAGAAAAGTGGTTTATTATTTTTAAAAACCTGCTAAAGGTTAAAAACCTTAAAAAAAAATTTCTTCATCTTGCTTCCAGAGAAGAAAAAACATCAGTTTAGAACCATTCTTATTCTCACTGATATGAAGCACGAAAGCTAATTTCTCCTTATTCCTGCAGACACCTTTACATAATCTGAAAATATCTTTTAAGCGGCCTTGCAGAAGCAGCTTGCAAACACTGTTGTACCATTAATTCTGCATGACCGTCTAGCGATTCTTCATAATATTTCACGCATTTTTTTCAGATTATTTCAATGATGTTCTGAGAGCTGTTGTCTTTCAGGATGAACCACTCCAACCCAGTTGCCATTCAAAAGTAATTATTTACCAATTCGGTTACACAGCACATTCTCAATCTGAATAATGATACCTCTTAATGATAGGCATAATCTGACATGTCTCATTAGTGCCTCAAAGAGCATGGAGAAGAGACTTCTGTTGGTTCCATGGATTCATACAGCAAAAGGATGGCATGCCCATTAACACTGCTTTCCTGCCTTTCTTAAAAAGCAAGGCATGCTGTCATCCACAGAACATGGGACCCCCTTCAATGAGCTTGAACTTTGCCCTGATGTGCCTGTCAGTAGCCCTGAAAGGAGTTAAACTCATAGTCTTGGCCTCGGAGTGGGAGGTCAGCAACATGCATATTCTGATCCTGGTTCTTTATCTGCTTGCTTCTCTCACCCAGCAGTGCAAGTAACACCACCTCCTGAGGATTAGCTGATGTTTGTAAAGCGCTCTGAAGATATAAAGCATCACAGTGGATACAAGTTAAGTATTAATTCATCTGCCAGGCTGATTCACTCTTTGACCCTTCTGCAGAGATGTCTAGTTAGTGTCAGCTCTGGCAGTTTGCGATTCAGGCACCTGTCCACCAGCTACTGGACTGAAGCCAGAAATTCACACAGGACGCCGAAGAACAGTCAGATGGTAGTAACATTTGGTAATGACAGGCCTGGATTGGATTTGAAAGGCTGACCTGGAGGTGAAAGGCTCTATCTAGAAGCCACTTCTGTTCAAATGCATATTAAATTAGAGAGAGGCCAAAGTGGTGACGTTCAGACCCAGATCAAGTTTAGACAAGACTTTTGGGTCAGCTGCATGGATAATTCCTGTATAATTTTTACTTCAAATGAATAGGAGCCAGGAAATACATCCTTGCTGGATTTTGTGTCTGACCTCAACCCAAAACTTGAAGGATGAATCTGAACAAGGACAATTATTGTTGTCTCATCCTTTCCCTCTCCCTCTCCCTCACATAGGAGCAAACATGCACATACACTCAGCAATATGGGTTTTGACCTTAGCAAGCTCTGAAGTTTTTAGTCTGTTACTAAACAGCATTGACTCTATAGAAAGAGAGCTTTTCAGAAAAGAGGAGAGAATTGTGGCAAAAGAATCAACTGCTTTTGGGGAGAGGGAAGGAAACCTAATATAAAAAAAAAAAAAAAAAGAAAAAGAAGAGACGGAGAAAGGAAGAAGCAAGGGAGAAAGGAAGAAAGAAGCCGAGGCAGTAACTGTTCCTTATTCTGATAATTAAAGCAAGAAAACTGGGTTACGAAGCAGAAATATCTAAATGACCTTGTTTTCACCGAATAATTCAATTTGGCTCTGGTCTGGCTCTGAAAGTTTGTTCAGCTGAAATGCTCCCAGTAGCTATATCAAGGGTTTTAGCACTTCTTGGTACTGTTCCTTAGTAAGCCGCTTGCTTGCTATGTAACCATATGCAAGTTATTTAATGTCTTCAGGCATCATTAATTGCTGCTTATACACCAGAAACTATGTTAAGCTCAAGATTTCCCATTCAGCTATTCACTTCATAGCAGTTTTGTGTTTTACCACTAACTTTTAATTATACCTCTGCAGAACCTTCTGATCAAGGTACACAGTCTACCTTGCAAGTATATAAATAAGGCCCAAAGACATTGCCTGCCTCTCCTCCAATTACAAATGCAAAGAGTGGCAGACTCAAAAACAATGACTAGGAGTTATGACTCCCTGTCCCCTAATTTCCTAGGAACTATTCCAGTGTGTAGTCAAATCAAATTCTACAGCAACCTGTTTCTCTAGTCTCTCAAATAATATATAGCATTATTCACTATTTCTTAATAAATAAGTAACAGCTGGCAGAATATAAAGCCATCAGGCAAAAGACCCAAGGCAAACAAAATAAAATGCTTTTTAAATTAGTTTATACTTACAGTGCAGAACTCATTGCCACCAGATTTTGGCCAAAACACAGATGAACTCAAAGATCAATTAGATACATTCAAAGAAAAAGATTCCATTATGTTATTAAACACAAAGCAGTGGACACAATTTCTTGATCAAAAAATCCCCAAATTACACATTGCCAGAAGCTTTGCCCTGTTCTTAGTCTATCCCTTACCATCTGCAAAAGATCATTGGATACTGAGCCAAATATACCTTGGGTTTGATGTAGCATCACTGTTCTTATTTCCCAATTAGACCTTAATTTATGCTGCAGAATGAGGCTTGTAGTTCTTCAAATTTAAGGTGTTGATTGGTGGTGAAAAGTATGCATATTTCTTCAGTTTAAACTGTCCACTTTAAAAACAGATTAGACAAATTACTGTAAGGTATGTCTTGCTCTATGTAAAGCTTTCAGCTCAAGAAGCCCCTAAACCAATGATAACTACAGGCTGGACATCAAAGGTAAAGGTTCATTTTACACATGTAATATTTCTTGTAGAGCCTGCGAGTGTCTTTTTCCACCTACTAACAATATACCCAGAAAATCTCATTAGTTGGACCTATAAGAGGACCTGTAGTGGTTGTGCTTATTTTACATAGATCCATGTGGAGTAAGAAAGAAATAAACATACCTGAATGCAAACTGCAAACCTGCCCAGTCAGGTAGAAGGACACAACATGAAATGTGTCATTCAATGGTTATGTGGCCATCTACTTGCTTGGGAAGACAGGAAGGCTGTGGATGGACACTGTGCACATGCTTTACTTGTGATTGACAGCTCAAAAGCAAACTAACTTTCTCTTCATCTTCCTGGCACAGCCTTGCCATAAGAAGTTGTTATCCATGGTCATTAGTCTTATTCTTTTCCTTTGGAAGTTCCATCTTTCTTTTTCTTCCTTCTACTCAGTGCAGGCAACAAGAACACCCAAGTAAGAGATAAAAGTGAAAGTCGATAAAAAGGAACACAAGGGCACTAAAAAAGATTAGGGACTATACATCAGACATAGCTACTGAGGGGAGGGACAGCATGCTAACAAGTAAAAATAAAGAATTGTCCCTGATATTCTCTTGTTGACCCAAGATTCATCCACAGCTGGAAGAATAGGTTTCCTTGGGTTTGACCTACTCAGAGACAGATCAGCATAGCATTTTGCACCAAACTGTAGAATGTTTTCTCTGTGCTTTACATCTAGAAATATTTATTACCCATACAGTCCTATAAAAGCTAAAATGTAACAGTCATTTTGGAAGGATCTGCTTTTACAACTGAAAGTACAACACGTCATGCCTTTTGCAAGGCACCTATCAGTATCAGTTGCATCTGAAACTTTTTTCCTCCAGTACTCCCCTACCCACACCAGCCAATAGGTAAACACATTACTGCAGGCAGTATCGCCTTGTGTTCTGCCTGTCAGACTAAACAGCGGGGCAGCTAAATATGCCTATAAGTAAAAAGTCACAAGATCTCAAAGACAACATATCTCCCTCAAGCACATATTTGGGATCACTATTTTTTTACCATTTCCTTCAGAAAGAGTATGCAGGTCTTGCAGAACATCAGGGACTCAAGATTCAGCACAGTGGTATAAGAAATAATCAGTGACAGCCTCAAGAGGATTCACCAGGGCATAACTAAACAAACGTAGTAAGTCCCCGAAGAAGGATATTTCCCACCCTAGACATCCACAGCTGACCCACACTGCCAATGGTTGACTTTGAGATTTAGGCATTTTTTTGTCTACTTTTTCTTCTATGTCTATATATACACCTTTCTAAGCGTGTACGTGTAAAAATCCATCTTTAAATACAAAGAAATATTTTACTTCTTTTTCATCCTTCTACTCTGTAAGTGTTACAGCTGTCTATAATGGACAGCAAAGCAATTTGCTCTGAATTGTAGGCATATCAGATCAACATTTGATCTTTGCTCTCCTAAACGCTGCATCAGCACTGATGGTCCACATACTGTTTTCAGGTTAAGTCACCAAACACTAGAGTGACTAGCCAATTCTATGATACATGTCACCGACTGCTTCAGCAGATTGGCCCTACAGTGTAATTGCGTTGCGAAGCAGTATTGTTGTGATTTAACCCCAGTGGGCAGCTAAGCCCCACAGAGCCGCTCGCTCACTCCCCTCCAGCGGGGTGGAGGTGAGAATCAGAAGCGTAAAAGTAAGAAAACAAGGTTTAGCCTCTTATTCCAATGACAAACTACACAGCAAGATAGAAACCAACTATATGCATCAGCAGCATAGCGAAAGTTCTCTGAAGGCAGAAAGTGGTCGCACAAAACTTTGGCAGACAACTCACGGAGAAACCAAACTTTTGGTGAACTCGCTCTTTTTCTTCATAGTTTCCTTGGCAGTTTCCTCTCCTCCACACTCCCACACACCACATTGTGAGTCGGAGACAGTCCGGAAGTCTACTTTAATAAAGCTCACAGCTTTCCCAACCACTTCCCTTTAACTTTAGATTTCTCTGAAGGGAGGAGGTTCCTGCTATCTCTGATGGCTGGAACCTGATCCTGTCATTATTAGGTTTCTCAGAGACTCCTCATTTGTTGAATGTTGGTCTGTAATAAGAGGCAGGAAGGATAGTCATTTTTATAGCAACTACCTGCCAACAGATTTCAATTCTTTATCCCTTCAAAATCCCACATCTGTCCATGTCTCCAGGCACTAGTAGAAAAAGCTCTGCATTAGTTTTTTTTTATTATCAACATAAAAATCTTTCCATTTATTTATTTATTAAGAAAGCAGCTATCTACAAAACTCAGTTCGTTTTATCCTTAGGCAGGCATTTAAAGCTGTCTGCCAAGTTCTTAATAAAAAAAATAAGCTAAAGTCTTTATTACACACAGTGTAACAAAATATGACCAGCCACATTTACCCAGCTGAGACACGCGTCATCCGTTTATCAGGTAAGAATTCTGCGACTGAAAGAGGAAACACCTGATAAAGGAGGGCCTATTTCTGAAACCTGGCCACTGCTGGGCCCTGACCACAGCGCTGAGCCCCAAAACATGCCCGTCCCCGCAGGCAGTCGAGCCCACACTGCGCAGCGGAGCAGGGACAGACACTGAGCTTGTTCCGGCACGCCTCCAGACATACAGACAGCAGAGACCTGCTAGTTCAGGGCAAGGAAGGCTCCACTGAATGACTATTCTGGTTTGGGGACTCAAGTGCATGTCTCTGTGTGGTGCTATGCCGAATGGCTTCTCCAGCTCTTCCCTAACACAGCAGAGAAGGGTGAAGCTTGTACTGTGTGGTTGTCACTGGGAAGACATCCCCACGTCCTCAACCACCAGCCCCGCAGAAGCACCAGCCACACCTCTTTGAAACAACCCAGTGTCAGGCTGGGTCTTTGCTTTTGCTTCTTAACAGCGTGATATGGTGAAGATCGAAAATATATCCGAAACCACTTCATTTCCTTGCACAAATGCCTCTCAGATCCAATGCAAGGACACAGTAGGTGATGAGACGCGTACCTTATGCCTAAAATCTTGTGGTCTGTTTCACAGTGAGCGTATTCTCTGAAAAGCAGGAAGGATTTGGAACCCTAGCCAGGATGTGAGTCAGAGCTGCTGACTGCACTCTTTCTAGGCTAGTGACTGCCGTGTTAAACCCAAACAACACATCTTAGGCTAACACAAGATGAATCACATTAGGCAGATGGCATGTTTTCTCTCCACAAGCCAGCGCTGGAGTGTTTCCTCCTAACGATCTCCTGTTCTTGTTCTCACAACAAAATTAGTTTTAAAGTAAAAAGAAACAGAAAAATACATAACATGATGACAGCAAATATTACTATGTGGAAAATATATCAATATCAACAAGAGAGGGTTTTTATTCTTTCAATTCCATGGGTTTTATTTATATATATATAGTTTATACAAACAAATACCCTACTTTGTCAGACGTGAAAAGTCAAAATTTACATTTAAATGGAGGCATTTAGGTGGGTTTTTTTTCCCTCTCATCTCTTGAATGCAGAGTACAAAAGACTAAAAACTCTCAATTTTCCTAAATGGAAGGATAACAGGTGAAGCTTGCATTCTGGGAGCTATTCATTTAGTGAACAATGTTCAACTCAGCAATGACCAAAGCTCAGCTGATCAAGGGGAAAAGAGCATTAGCTATTAGGCCTGACAGGGATTTGCTCAACAGCTGAGACCAGGAGAAGCTGTGATCTCATTGTGCACTGCTCCCAAGGAGGAAATTATGCCAAATACAGCTCCTTGAGGGCAACACCAACATTTCAAGACGTACACTGGATCAATATCCAAGTGAAAATCACAGCAATTTTTGAGATTTCAGGGCTACAACAGCCCTGGTTTCATTGATGGAACTACTGCAGGTGTTTAAGATGGGAGGTGGTCTGCTTGTAAGAGAAAATGAGAAGACTTAGAACAAGTCCATAATTACACAGTATTAAAGCCATTGTAAGAGAATGGAAATGGAAACAAACACTGTGAGGACCCTTAAAGCTTGTCATCAATTACCTTCCTTTTTTTTCTTCCTGTCATGGAAAGTGAGTACTGATTCTAAGCAGCAAGCAACATGCTCAGAGAATGCTACCCTACTCCATGGAAAGGTGTAGCAACATTTTTAACCACTTTGTCTTGCTGGAGGCACCCCAGGAGTAACAGATGATGTACCATAACAGCTCATTCAGTTCTGGGCTGGATTACCTCTCTCTGGCTTTTTCTGACATACAGCTGATCCATAGTCTTAAAAGGACATGAAGGAACCTCATAGTTTTAAAAACTAGGGTTAATTGCAGATCCAGCCATCACTTTGTAGGGTTTTATGTTGATTGTTTTTAGCTATCTCTCATATGTTATATTGAGAAAAACCCATAAAAAAAATTACAAAGAACCACAACCATCCCCAGTAAAAATATTCTGGTTGTATTTTAAAAGCAGAGGAAATAGTAATAAATATTTGGAAAAGGCACACACACAAAATCTAAATGCCTGGGAGGTAAGCGCGCTATTGGTATGTACCCAGCACTGGGAAATCACTAACTTGCTCTTGTTGCAAACAGACAGCGTTTCTAGTCTCCCAGGATTAGAAGCTATCCAAAGCACTACATTACTATCAGAAGGTATATTCTAATGTTCACCGATCATTTCATTGGTCCCTCTGTCTTTGGTGAGTTTCCCTTTTTACCACCCTCACAAACAGTGAAAGTCTATTGTTTCTGCAACAAATGGTGCCAGTGTTTCTAGCACTTCCCAACTTAAAAGCATTACCTGCATTAATTAATTCCAATGCATTTACCCCCACTACCAGTCCTTTCATTCAGAAGGTGTCACAGCCCCATTGTGGACTGACCCTTTGTTTTCACATGCATGTTTCTGGCAACAAGACAGCCTCAAAAACTCNATATCCAAGTGAAAATCACAGCAATTTTTGAGATTTCAGGGCTACAACAGCCCTGGTTTCATTGATGGAACTACTGCAGGTGTTTAAGATGGGAGGTGGTCTGCTTGTAAGAGAAAATGAGAAGACTTAGAACAAGTCCATAATTACACAGTATTAAAGCCATTGTAAGAGAATGGAAATGGAAACAAACACTGTGAGGACCCTTAAAGCTTGTCATCAGTTACCTTCCTTTTTTTTCTTCCTGTCATGGAAAGTGAGTACTGATTCTAAGCAGCAAGCAACATGCTCAGAGAATGCTACCCTACTCCATGGAAAGGTGTAGCAACATTTTTAACCACTTTGTCTTGCTGGAGGCACCCCAGGAGTAACAGATGATGTACCATAACAGCTCATTCAGTTCTGGGCTGGATTACCTCTCTCTGGCTTTTTCTGACATACAGCTGATCCATAGTCTTAAAAGGACACGAAGGAACCTCATAGTTTTAAAAACTAGGGTTAATTGCAGATCCAGCCATCACTTTGTAGGGTTTTATGTTGATTGTTTTTAGCTATCTCTCATATGTTATATTGAGAAAAACCCATAAAAAAAATTACAAAGAACCACAACCATCCCCAGTAAAAATATTCTGGTTGTATTTTAAAAGCAGAGGAAATAGTAATAAATATTTGGAAAAGGCACACACACAAAATCTAAATGCCTGGGAGGTAAGCGCGCTATTGGTATGTACCCAGCACTGGGAAATCACTAACTTGCTCTTGTTGCAAACAGACAGCGTTTCTAGTCTCCCAGGATTAGAAGCTATCCAAAGCACTACATTACTATCAGAAGGTATATTCTAATGTTCACCGATCATTTCATTGGTCCCTCTGTCTTTGGTGAGTTTCCCTTTTTACCACCCTCACAAACAGTGAAAGTCTATTGTTTCTGCAACAAATGGTGCCAGTGTTTCTAGCACTTCCCAACTTAAAAGCATTACCTGCATTAATTAATTCCAATGCATTTACCCCCACTACCAGTCCTTTCATTCAGAAGGTGTCACAGCCCCATTGTGGACTGACCCTTTGTTTTCACATGCATGTTTCTGGCAACAAGACAGCCTCAAAAACTCCACCCCCCCCACTTCCCCCACAGATGGATAACCACTCATTACCAGGTCCATGCAATAATATAAGTTGGCACAGTTTGCCGGGAGTTCATGTTATGATCTAGGGAACCAGTCCGGCTAGGCAAAAATAGTCTAAATATTTGGAGGTTTGTCTTCTTTCCAGACAGGTCAGTTGCTTGCTCTGTTCACATATTGCCCTTCCATCTAAATTGTATGATTCATACAGAACTATTGTGTGTGGGGGTGAGGATGAAGGGCAGGAAATATACAAAAGAACAGGAACATCGTAAGCAATTGAGTCTGAATTTAAGCCTTATCCTCAAGAAATAAATGATGAATGCCTCCTTTCCCAAACTCGTATCTCTATAGCTGTGTCCATACTTGTGCGCCAGCTGTGCTCTGCAATATTTTCTATAGACCTCTGCTCCTCCACTCCAGTCACATATCTAGCATGTGAAGCCAAGGTGCGTGGTTTCGTCCCACACTCCCTGGCTTCCATTGGGAAGACAGTCATATGAGCAGCGACTCCAGATGGATTACTGATCTGGGCAAAGTCCTGCTTTGCAAAGTACAGCCTGAACAGGGATTTTGTTTCTTAACCCCTCCAGTGCCTTGGTTTTGTTTCTGTCCTTAGAAAGACAGCTCTTCAAATCCGTCCAGTTGCCTACAATCTTTGAGGCCTGTTGACACGATGTGGCAGGATTCCCAGAACCACTCTCCCTTCAATTTTATGAATGAGCTCAAATTTACCAGATATGTTGTCTTTCAAGACATGTCAGTGATTAAACCTACCTGGTCCTTTACCCTAAATATGAAGTATAACACTAAGATAACATTGAGATCCCTATGTCATTCCTACAGCTGCATCAAGGGGCAATGAGTGTTTTGACACACCATGGGGAAACAGATGTTGTTCATGGACACAGACATGTCTCGGCAAAAAAGCAGGAGTTTTTTACTTCGGATAACCATTAGGATAAGATTTTAGCTTCCAAAGTGATACCAGCTTGATTCATCCCTCAGCTCTCCCAAAAATCTGCCAAGAAAATCTTACAGGGTTCTGTGAAACATTCCTTTTCTTTGCCATCTGTTACCATGACCTGTTAACAATACTACACAAGAATCGGTTTATTTACACACGTTTCTTGTGGCATCCATGCCCATAATGTCCAAATCTGACATCTGTTAATTCCACGCAAGTGAACTCAGCTGGACAAGAGGCTATAAAGTAATATAAAATGTCAGTTTTCATGCTATACAGATTAAGCCAGCCATGTAATCAAGCACTCTTTATGATAGGCATATCATGAGTAAGCAGTGATGACAGAGTTTATCAGATACCAAAAGTCACTAATACATATGCTTGATTCCATCTCTGTAGGAGTTTTTCAATCAGCAGTCTGAAACTTGGGCACATGGTTATCACAGCTGTTGGAAACATTAAACCTTCTGGGTTACCTTCAAGCCCCAGCAAGGTTAGCATGCCCTTGAATTAACCTTGAATCTTAATGGAATAAGTACGCAATAGATTGAAATAGGTAGCACTAACTGGCTGCAAACACATAAACATTTGGACAGAACAGGGCCAATGGAAACCCCACAAAAAAGGTAAGGTACTGCCCCCTTCCTTTCTTCAGCTTGTCCAAGTACTAGACAACTCAGCTCAGCAGGCTGCTGTGCTCCTCCAAGTAATCGCAACTGATACCCAAAGGGCCAGGCACCAACTAAANCTCAATGGAATAAGTATGCAATAGATTGAAACAGGTAGCACTAACTGGCTGCAAACACGTAAACATTTGGACAGAACAGGGCCAATGGAAACCCCACAAAAAAGGTAAGGTACTGCCCCCTTCCTTTCTTCAGCTTGTCCAAGTACTAGACAACTCAGCTCAGCAGGCTGCTGTGCTCCTCCAAGTAATCGCAACTGATACCCAAAGGGCCAGGCACCAACTAAAACTGCATTACATTTCATGTTCTATACGTAACTTCTCTGGAATCACTTCTCTGCTGGGGCTGCACCACTCGAGGATGAAGAAACATCTTCCAGGGTGGCCAGATGGTCACTGGGCTCTGCAATAGAGATTCCCTCTGTATATTCAGCTATTCTGTTTCCAGATACTAGAAGCTATGTGACACTTTTCTGAGTTACCTGAGCATTCTTCTTGGCCCTCAACTAGGTATTTCCACATTTTTTGTGTTTGTTCCAACAAATAATATCCTTATATTCTTTTCCATAGCCAAGTTGTGGGGAAAGGGACACTTTGGAAACATTTTTCAAAGAAAAATAAACTTGGCACACAACTACAGTCAGGTGCCTCACAGCAACTGGTCCAGCGCAAAGACACACAGTCTTTAAGCACTGTCCCAACTTTTTAGCATGGTGCTCCATGTCATTATGTGCACAAATTTCCCTGTACAGGAGAGTCTTATTTACATAACTCTCCCTCCTCCTCCCCTCCTCCCCCAAAATAACCCCAGAAGCCACAAATTACTTTATGTACAGCCGTTTGACGAAACTATAATCTTGAACTGCAGACGGGAGGCAAAGACACAAAGCTCAGTAACAGTGAAGAGATGCAGAGTATAAGCACCATCCAAAATTTACGCCTTTTCTGCGCTAGCTTGCTGAATTTGTACTCAAGACCACCATAGCTAAAACTGCTGCTAAAAACCCTAAAAAGGGCTGCTTGCCTATTTGAAAAAAAGAATACGTATTATCACATTGTGCTACTGGAGCAGTTCTGGTGGTGGAATTTTGGTTTGGGGGAGGGTAGTGTTTGTTTTTGGGTTTTTGTGGGGAGGGAGTTGTTCACTTTGCTTTTTAAAGGTTTCCAGGTTCCCGTAAATGTCACTGAGTTGAATATAAGGCCGTGGCATTTTGCGCTCTCTAATACCAGGAAATTCATATACACATATTTTCAGTTGTTTATCTTGTGAATACAAAAACTGATTCAAAGAACAACAAGAAAAGAAAGTGGATTGTTTTCTTCCCTAACTTTTCTGGAACTCAATAATATCGTCAGTTTCTCTTTCTCTCCCATTTCTATTTTGTCTTAAGGCTCTGCATCTTGGAAGACTGTGAAGCTGCTGTGTGATTTTTATCTCCATGATTAAAGTGTTACACTTTATTGAGCTCTTTGCATCAGCACCAAAATCTGCAATGCAGGATTTTACATAACACTTCATTTTCTCCTTGCACCATTATTGTTATTAACCTAGTGGCAATAAACAGAAAATACAGCTCGGTTCATGATGTACTCCTGAGCTTCTCTGTGTGTGCGTAACAGAAAAGGAAAAAGAAGAAAAAGACTAGAGATGAAAGAGCTTCCACCCTGTGAAAGATTAGGAATGTCTGCATAAACTTGTATTTTCCACAAAGAACAATCGCAGCCTTTCAGAGTTAAAAAGAAAAATACTGTGGTATAACTTCTGCATGTAAGGATTTCTTCTAAAACAAGAGATCAGAAAAGAAAGAACATACAAACAGCTTCAAAATTCTCCAACTCATTAGACTTCCCAGATGGAAGATTTGATTGATACTCTGATTTAGGATGGTGCATTTTTCTTTGTTTAAATATTTGTTTAAATAACGAAGTTTGGAGAGCATGAGAACTGCCAACAGGATACCCATAAGGGCCTGAAAAACAGCTGAAGAGCTGTATGTACATGCCAACACAGATGACCTTCACACTCCACCTATGGATGGAAACAACATGTTTAACAGACATGAGATCTCCGAGTACCCAGGAAAACAGTGGGAGTTGAATATCCAAATGTCTGTAGGAATCTGCGTTACTGAGATTGTCTTTTTGCTGAAGTGGGAGAGATTTTCAGGTTCTTGGGCAGAGGTATGTAGATCCAAAAGCAGGGCTACAAGACCCATGCAGAAAGAGACAGGTCATCCACGAACAGATGGTCACCAAAATTTCATTGAAGCCTAACGAGTAACAAGAGAGAGAGAGAGAAAATGCCAGTATGGGGAATTACCTAACTTGGCATGTCACAAAGACAGCAGCATTCAGAAGCAAAGTCAGTTTTGGTATGAACTAACAGCAATGCTTCAGTTGCTTAGATATCATCTTCAAAAAGAAAAAATTAGAAGAGCAGGCTTCATAGTCTTGCTCTGTTTCTCTTCCCTTTAGATGATATAAGCACTTTCGCAGTCCTGAAGTGCTGGGGGCAGGGAGTTGGAGGATATCCTAAAAACTCGTTACTAGCCCATCTTCAGTTGGGTCCTGTAGCTCTCCATGAACTGCACTATGCTGCCATGCCCACCCAAGGCATCTCCTTGCAGGAGTGGTTAGGAAAGTCAGTGCACATTGGGCGGAGTGGTATTGCTATAATTGCCATCCAATGGATTCCTTACCCTGAAATGTTCTGGTTATTTTTGAAGGATTGTTTTCTTTTTTAACCCAAGAGAAAGCTTTTAGAAAGCTCTCTGAGCTTCTACCCTCTACTTATGTGGGTTCCTGCTCTTTACTCTTGCTATTTATTTTGCACTTGCTCTTTACTCATAAATGCTGCAGTTTGAAATATAGCAGAACATTTTTCAGTTCGTCAGTGTGTTGTTTGCTGTCAAGGAGACGAAATGTTACTACTTTCCTCTGGAGAAGCTTAGGACATGATAGATGAAATGTCACAAATAATTAGAGTTTTCTTATGAATTACATTTTTTAAAACTTCTGTTTTCATGTCAACAGGTATGTTACAGATAGGCTGCATGAAAGGACCTGGGGAAATTTTAGTTCTTTGGGAACAGTGGTAATGTAATATCTGATAAGCCAAAGCACAGCTCCAGCTGAGACAACTTTTAAACAACTTCCACTATGAAAATTCAGGGCTATGAAAATTTGAGTCCAGTGGCAGGATTAGAGAGGTCCAGCCCAGCTCCTGAACAGCATGGACATAGGAACGCAAACATTGCTTGACATAGTCTGACCTAAAGTCCATCCACTCCAGTGTCTCATTTCTGTGATAATTTGTGGCACTGTTAAGCCCTAGATGATTCAACAACCAGCGATAATCTAAACTATGAGGCTTGGATGAANAGGAATGCAAACATTGCTTGACATAGTCTGACCTAAAGTCCATCCACTCCAGTGTCTCATTTCTGTGATAATTTGTGGCACTGTTAAGCCCTAGATGATTCAACAACCAGCGATAATCTAAACTATGAGGCTTGGATGAAATAAAAAATGCAGTTCACTTTCACATTTTGAGCAGAGATGTACTGCAGATAGGCAGGTACTCAGATTGCATAAAATTATCTGGGAGACAGACATGAGCAAACCCTCCAACTCTGAACTGTCTCTGGCTTGATTATGATAGCTGATTGCACTTCATGGATTGGGCACACGTCTGTGAACATCCCCAATATCTGCCAAACAACTAAGCATGCTGAGGAAAGCTGCAGAAAAAAATGACAGGCATTCACACACTACTTCTTCATTATTGTTATATGAGTTTCTAAAGCTCTCATCATTTTAACCTCTAAGTTTATAAACTGGCAGTTGTTATAGTAGGTAGGCAGTAAATGCTGGATCAAATAACACTGCAGCTGAGTTACTGCTTTGAAATCTTGTATCACATGCAATGACTTCAAATTGCTTGCTTTGCTAGAAAGGCTGGAAGAATGTGAAGCCACGGCACTCTAAATCACACTAATTAATGATGTAAATCTTAACTGACAGAATGTATCAATAATCAGGAATGCTCCAGGGGAACAAATCATGGGAATTACACACCTTTTAGATCTCCCTTCCATAACAAGGTTATTGTCATTTATTGTAGAATCAACAAGAAAATATGATGATTAGTAATAATGTGGCAAAATTTACTTACCCTTTGACATGGAAATAAATTCTTATTTTTTTATCTACAGGAAAAAAATAGTTTCCCCACATGTATTTGCTAGAGCAATCTCAGCTGATTAGAAATTATTGAACTAAAATGTAAATATTGCAGTGAGTGACCTGAAAGTATCACTGGAATTTTCTCGTATTTCAAATGTTATTTTTAATGCTATAGATTAACTGTATGCACACATACACATGTGGGAAAGAAAGGGAAACACGAGGTTTTAGTGTTCCTAAACAGAACACAGCTCGTGTGGGACTTCCTGATATTTCAGATACTTATTATAGATACTGGTATCATCAAAACCGGGCCTGGGAAAATAGTTTTCAAATACCAAGAAAGGAGAAAAAACCCCTCAAAACATTTTTTCCTTATTCAGAGAATAAGGTTGTGATCATTAGCTCATCTCCAAGGATCACAAAACAACAAAGGAAAATTGCTTCCCAAGTGCTAACATGATAAGAGAGAAAAGAGAGAGGTTGAGTAGCTTCTTGACTGTGTCACTCTCTTCCAGAAACACCTAATAAGATTCCCCGTTGAGGTGGAACCTGTGACACATCCTCTACATCAAAGGGATCTGGAGGATATTTTATTGCCTTAGACTATCATGCTGCCTAGTATGGTAGATAGTCACTTCTGAAAGTTCCCACGACTCCCCAAAGTCACCTATTGCTCTATGAGGAGCTTGGAAGTTGATAAAAACCATCATCAAGCACTTCTTTCACTGCTTCACAACTGTTTATATTCTAACAGCTGTGCGCAGATTTATCAAAGAGAAGAGTTAAGCGGTTACATTCTTTCTTTTCCTTAGTCAAGCCCATCATTACTTACATTGTGTAACAGCTGTGCATCTTTCCTATTTCTTTACACCGCAGCTAGATAAAGTTCAGGAACACTGTCAGATTTCCTATAGTCAAATCATAGAGATGGTCCCATGATACACTGCCAATCTACTAAGCTACTGTTTTGTGCACTACAGGCACCATTGCCATGTTCCTAGTGGAACAAGTCTCAATACACATCACAGATAACTGTGGCTGCTGTTCAGTATGCCTGCGCTCCCTATGGCACTTTTAATCTTTAGCAGGCCTTAAAACACTTCTCCAATTAACTCAAAGTTATCAGTGTCACATTGCATCTTGGCAAACTGAAGCCCAGAGGTAAAACATCTTGCCAAACGTCATGCAGGATGTTAGAAAAAGTGAAACACCACTTTCAATTTCTATCCATTATGATGCTGCTTCTCTTATTTATTATTATTCTTATTTAGCCTGGAGAAGAGAAGGGATCTGATCAATGCTTATAAATATCTAAAGGGCAAGTGTCAAGAGGATGGAGCCAGACTCTTCTCAGTGGTGCCCAGCGACAAGACAAGGGGCAATAGGCACAAACTGGAACACGGGCAGTTCCACCTGAACATGAGGAAGAACTTCTTTACTGTGAGGGTAAGAGAGCACTGGAATGGGCTGCCCAGGGAGGCTGTGGAGTCTCCTTCTCTGGAGAGATTCAAAACCCACCTGGATGCATTCCTGTGCACCTTGCGCTGGGGGCACCTGCTTCAGCAGGAGGGTTAGATTGGATGGTCTTCAGAGGTCCCTTCCAACCCCTGCCCTTCTGTGATTCTGTGATTTGTTTTGAAGCAGTAGGTAGAGGCTTATGGTACTGAACTGAAATCTTTTTTATGTTAGATCCCATTTTCAAGCAATGGTGGAAGTTGTAAATGCAAAAATGACATGGAGATGGGAGGCTGTTGACCTCTTTCTCTTCTACTTCTGGATAAGTACTTAATTTAGAGGTAACAGGAAGTCTTCCTAGTTGAGTCCAGCTTCTACCACTAATGAACATGGGTAAAGGAGACAGAAAGATTTTCAGGGAAACTATTACACACCCTTGCTATTTTCTGCACTTTTACACTGTGAACCTTGCTTCTTTGTTTTTGGGGTAGAGATATAAAGAAGTATTCCAATATGAACAAATAGTTTTGGCTCTATTCCACTTGACTGGAGATACGGATGCAGAGTCAACTACCTGGGAGCATAACTCCCAGTGCTCTAATATTTTGTGTATTTCTGTGGTTGGTTCCCAAGTCACTGTGCTCATTTATCACACATTGAAGATTGTTGTTTCATAATACTCCTGCTACAATGCCAGCTTCAGGAGGCCCTGCATCCACTGTTCCCAAGCCAGCAAAAATGGAAGGGGCAGGAAGCCTCCACATCATGAAATTATATGCACACTGATTTTTCAGTTCTGACATGGGCTTTGCATTTGACCTTCAACAAGTCATTCAGTTCCTTTCAGCTCTCGCTCTTATAAAGGGGACTGCAGAATGCCAGTCTGTCTAATCTTCATAAATCACCACCTCCTCATGGAAGACGCTTTCTCATAGTGTATAGTAGCACCAATTCAATGGGATGCAGATCAGAATAGGAGCTCCCAGGAAGTCCCTTTTATTGTGCTTCAGGATGGAAGCGTGAAAGTTATTGTAATAGGAACATCTAGATAGCCTGTGCTGTTTACTTAAGAAAGCGCCCTTACTTTGTATTTAATGTTTTGTAAATCAGGTTAAATCAGTGCAGGAAATACTCCTTCTATTCCCACATCGCAACAACATTGATGCAAAAGGTCATACAATATATCATCAATAAAATACTGTCTCTTGAAAATCAGTTTGGCCCCACAGTTTTCCTATAGTCAAATTATTTTTGAAATAGAAGTGTCATTCTTTAACCCTGTCAGGAAGTTATAGGCACAACATTCAGTTTCCATTTAAAAATCAAAGTGTAAAAGGGTAGGGGAAAAAAAAAACCAACAAAAATCACTAACACAAATGTCAGTCAGGCCTGGCAAAACAGAACGCAGAGATTAAATGTTACCCTTTACAGTTTGCAACCCAAACAGAAGATCACTGAGCTAGAGCATGACAATAAAATCTCCAGCACATATGCAGACAAACCAACTAGTCAAGTCTCCAGCTCTCTCCAAGCTAAAAAAATGACCAAAGGGAAAAAAACCAACAAAACATTAGGACAATTGAAAGAATAAATAACACTTCAAAAATCTTTCTGTTTCAACCACATATAATAAACTGCTCCTGATACCAGGGGAAAAGTCTGAGGGTTTTTTTCCTGTTAACATGGGATTTTTACTCTGACAATTTCTCTTTAATGTTACTTGAACATAGGTTACTCTGGCTGCACATCAAAATATACTGGCTTGGAGTTTAATTTTGGGACACTTAACATTACATTTTCCCAAGAAGTGGCTGTTCTTTTCCTGAATTTGATGGCTCATTGAGCTTTCAGGTGAGAGATGGTTTTACAGGGATATGTCTCTCTACATTCGTTACAGTCCTTATAAAACTGCCTGGCCAGCCAGAGCACTCTTGATTGCCTGGGGGACATTTGGTAGGGGTAGGTTAATCTATGTGACCTCCATAGTTCATCTGAAACTGCTGCACAACTTTCTAAACAGTCGTCTTTATTTCCTCCTCATCCGCTCTTCAATTTCTGAGTGATTCCCAGGCACACACTTTCTCAAGGATAGCTGGAAACAAACACAGAGGTGAACATGAACACATTTCTTCCTGTAAAAACATGCACAGTGGTACAGATAAAGACTCAAGCCTACTCACTAACAGACACTCCCTTGTGTACCAATTTGAGTGCAAACCCGCCTATATGCGCAAACGTAACAATTCCACTCCAGCAGAAGTATTTCTATACCAACAAGAAATACAATTCGGCTGCGGGGAGGGGTGTATAATTAGCAGAGAGATACCCTTTCCAGTAACAAAAATAATTTGTCTGCTCTCTAAGAGGAAAGGACAAGCAGATATGATTCCTTCCAGGTTACAGTCTTTTTCCTATATGCTGATGTATTTGATTTTTAAGCTGATGGTGGGTTACCTATCAAAATTATTCTGACTTAGAGCAAGGGGGTAGCTTTACACTGCTCGGAAGGCTTTCCTTCCCCATCCTCTGAAGCAGCATTACTCAGAATTGCTGCCTAAGCCATGGGCTATGTTGTGACTTTACCCAGCCTTCTTCCCACCCCTTAACACCTCCTCTCTCCTCTTTCCCCCCACCCCATCAGCATTGTCCCCCCAGCACAAATCGCCACACATCTGTACAAAGGACAAGCAGAAGAATAAGGTGACAGTTCTTTAAGGAAAGAATAAAAATGCAAATTAACAAACACCAAATTTGCTGTAAACATTAAATACTTCAGACATGAAACCTTCTGTGCTACAAGAGTGCTTTCAGCATTATCTATTCACAGCAGTTCCTCTGCTCCTGAGGGTCATAAACACTGAGAGATGGAGCCAGCAAAAAAGCTCTAGTTGAAATTCAGCTCACAGCAAAAGCAATTTCCGAGTGTGCAAAGTGCTGTCAGCAGGCCTGATGTTTGTGTATGAAATATAGACAATATGACTGGCCCATCGGCAGTCACTGTCAGCCTGATGGATGGTGCCTGAAAAGAAGTAAAGCGGCTGCCGTTAGGGCCCAGTCTATCAGACGCTTGATGGAGATTCAGAGGCTTAATAGAGGTAAAAGTTCCTTCTAATCGGACAAAATTTCCAGCGGTGATCACAAAGAAAATAAAAGGGATAGCAATGTGATACGAGGGCACAAGCAAGGCTTTCCCGTCTCAGCCACAATACAAAATAGAGGAGGAAAGCAATACACTCTCAATACCAAGGAAAATTGGTATCTTTGTCCTTGGACCTCTAATGCCCCACAACAGACGGGGCACTCTGCACAGGCATCTTCAGGAGTTCCCCGCAGCCCAGATCCCTCACAAAATGAAAACATCACCTTCGCAATGGCTTTGGTGCTCTTTGCAGCACACCTGTTGCCGTGACAGGGGAGCGAGTGGACATGGCAGACGGACACTCACAGAAGAACTTACGAAACAGTTCAAATGTCCTCTCTCCTTTTGCTATTTGCAAGCTAGAGTCCTGACTTTTTATCCTCCCCCCTCCCCAAGGTTGTTATGTGGATAAACTTCATATGCAGTATGTGTGGTCCATCTGCAATGAAAATACAGAGGGCTAAACTCGACATCATACTTCAGGCTATGGGTCCCTTAGCTCGTGAAGTCAGAGACCCTCAGGCAGAAAAAGTAGAGACTGTGTAACAAAGGCACGGCATGGGTCAGAGAGCACACGCACTAGTTCAGTTACTAATGCGTGTGCCAAGAAACTGTGAAAATCAAAAGGCTCCGATGAAATAACACTGACCACCTCAATAAAGCTGGAGTGGTTTGCAATTAGAAGTAGGCTTGTGCTTCAAAGTTCAGGTGCCAGCCTGTATCCGAACTGTACATATTTTGAAACTGAATTAACCCACAACTTTGATCCATCCCTACAAAGGCAGGCTGACAGCTAGCTATATTTGCCGCCCTTCAGGTGCATGAGAGGGAAGGTCACAGCAAGGGGCAAGGAAGGATTATTGCAGGTTCTCACTCCAAAACAGGACTGTCAAGCAAAAGAAATGTCAACAAATGCTTAAACTTCTTAAGAAAAAACACAGCATGAATTAAGGCAAAATGCAGAACAGGAAATCAAAAGTATGCACAAATGGGAAACCTCCGCAGGTCTAGCAGTCTTGTCTAATATTTTGGAAGAAGCAACATATTTCAGCAAGAAACTGTAGCCTAAAATCCCCTTCCTTTTCACTGGGACTTTATACTTTTCACCACCTCATTACAAGCTTCTCCTCGATGAGAAATAGAACCAAGAGTGTCTGCTGGGGCATTTGGAGAATTTAAAAGTGGTCATTTCTTTGCAGCAGTATTTAAATAGGTCATACTCTATCAGGAGAAACAGTGAACTTTTCAATACTTTAAATGGTCACGGCACAGGATACAATACTCAGACTCAGGACATGGTATGCTTGGTTAGTTTCTACACGACCATCCAAACATACGGCTTTCCCGTGGTTCTCTCGCCTCCTGCATGCTCTTTAAAAATGGAGATTTTCTTCCCTGAACAACCTCTCCCCAAAGACATATAGCCAGGAACAGATCTGTCCCTGCTCTCAGACTGGGACATGGGCTTCACAGATTAAGCCCTTTGGTGTTTCTACAATGCTCAATGGGGTTTTTCTCCTAGGGCTTAGTTTATTCTGCCCCAGACTCAGCTGCAAATTCTGCATCCCAAAGCCCCACTCCAGGATTTGTCACAAGGGCTGGTAATTTCCTACTTAACAAATGTACACAAGAGCCCACAGGACTCAGCTTGAGCCTCTGGTAGCAAAGCAACTCCTGATATTAATATCCTTTAGCACAGGCTGCAGAAGAGCTGCTAACAGTGAGCTTTTAAAAAAGATCGCTGCATCTTTAACAGGTTTTAAACCAAGCTCCTTTACCCTATTACCAGCACCTGATGAAAACGACTACCCTATTGAACTCACCAGCGGGCCATTAGAAGTGTGTCAGATTATATTAACTAGGCAATTAAAAAAAAACACCCAACCAGCAACAACAAGGAGCAGGCAACTCAGCACACAAGGAGAGCCTGTCTGTCGTTTTGTAAATCCCCAAATCAGTTTTGAAAGGCCACTTTCAGCCTGGAGTTAAGGCCAGATTTACCCTCTGCTGTCTGCAATTGGCTGAATGTCTGCAGTAACCTGATGAAACTGATTATTTATGATAAGTGACTGACATTGGACTGCTGCCCAAAAGGCAAAGGAATGAAAGCTGCTGTGACCCCAAATGAGAAGATTTTCCTTGATGAGCTCACACAAATTTCTTAAAAAATTATGACTTTCAGTTTCATGCAGGAGATCAAATAATTAAACAAACAGATGTGCAGAAATTGATAACAAAAGATGTCACATGGGGGAAGCATCCAACCACAAACAAGCCATTTATTTTAAGACTTAAGTGTTGCTGAAATTCCCAATCAGAAGAAGAAAGAATGATTTTTAAGCGTGGTGTGGGAGCCATTTTTGAGAACTGGGGGTAATTTACAGCAGAATATGCTTTTTTGATGAGACTGCCAAAATAGAGATGCCTCTGGATAAAAAATAAAACAAAAAACCCCTGTTAATTTACATACAGACAGAGCTGTCAGGCAAGTTGTCAGCACAGAGACGGATAACAAGTCTTTGGGTAACAACTCCCTTGTTAGAAAGACCGCAGTGAGAAGCAGGATCAAGGGAAAAGGAAAGTCATTGTACAGATGTTTTAAAGGAACAGCATTTTCTGTGGCTTGGAGGGCTGAACACTGCAGCTGCCTGCTCAGTGCAAGTACAGAAACCACCTGCATGAAGGATGTATCCATAGCTGGGGAAATAATTTAATAATATCTCCTATTTCTATAGAGCAAGATGAGGGTCTAAGCAAGGAGTTTGGCTCTGGACTCCAACCTCAACTCTTCCCAGCTATGTGTAAGGGAAGGAGCAGGGAGGATATTACTTTTGGGGTTGAGTCAGGCTCTCCCTCTCCAGGATAGTCAGAAGTGATTTAAGGAGGCAACCAGGAGATAGTCACAGGCCCCGTCCAAGAAACTTCAAGGAGTAACACACACGCACATGGACAAACACGGAGTCCTTGAGTGCAGCTGGATGAAAAGCCCATGATAAGAACAATAAATGAAAAGCCCAGACACTTGCCTTGTAAGAGCTGCAGAGAGCAGATTTCACAGCCTCGTCAACATGGCAGCTGCTCCTTGTCCCCCACTGCATGCCTGCAGTGCCACCAGCAGCACGAGGACCGCTGATATTCAAGGTGAGAGGGAGAGGTGCCCCAGCCAGACGTATGTCTGGGGTTGGGCCACCTGTCCTTTCTTACCTTGAATATCAGTGGTCCTTATACTAGTCCCACTTTTTCATCTCTGTGGATGGAGCAAGCCCCAACTGTAAGCACAGGTCCAAGAGGTGGGATTTGTCTGCTGGGTGTTGCCTATTCCCAGGAGGATGAGAGCAGAGAAGATGGAAGTATCCTACTAGCCGAATTCAGCTGCAGGCCATCAGCTGGACTGGACTCAACTGGTTTGTTTGATTTGCAGATCTCTTCTATCTTTGTCTTTTCCTGCCAACAAACTCTTTCCCGAGGCCTGACAGCCATCATCATTTTCTGTTCCTTTAATCAAAGATCCTCCAAAAATTGTGAATGTCCTGTGAAGATTTGATGAGAAACAGATTCATTTCAACTCTATCCCTGACTTATTCTCTACCACTATGGATCTGTTGCATGAGAAAGGGGATGCTTGATTTGCTGGATTTAAATGTTCTTACATTCCTGAAAAGAAACTATGGAATATCCCTTAGTATCTCACTGATGATGGGAGAAAACTGAGATCCCACGAAACAGCACAGAGTGATCCATAAAACCAAGCCGCTGGGTGTAATGATCACATGTTTTTCATGGAACTCAGCAGCATACCAATCACATTGCAAAATCAATCATTTTTCTCAATCAGTCCATTATTCTGACTCACTGAAGCGGTGGCTCACAAGCTAGCTGGATGGGGAGTCAAGGCCAGATGACATTTTAATGGTGTGTTCAACAGTTTGTAAGTGTCTCCACCTTCCCACACAGCAAGCCTAGCAAAACCCCAAGATATTAATCATATTTTTACTTGAAACAACTGGAATTCTGCCTCTGACAGAGGGAGTAGGTGCAAGCAGCCCATAACCTCCAAAAGAAGAGTTGAGCTGGCCGAAGTGTTGCTGCCAAAGGCTTTCCAGCTGAAAAAGGACTATGACAGAGCAAATGGTTTGTCAGGAAAAAAAATAATCTTTTTGTCTAGAAGGGAATGCTTTGCACAAAAATGTATTTTTCTGTTCTTACGCTCCACCAGAATAAATCCTTAAACTAAGCTAAATATCACGCAGAGCATTTATTTTAATAAAAACTAAAGTATGTACATCACAAGCTTTACAAAGAGCAAAAAGCCTAGGACCAGAACTCCCCTAATATTGCTTTATCATGGCCATTTTCTTGTATGTAGTATGAAGTATCTTACATGATGCACAGAATTGTCCCTTTGTGATCATTGTATGATTTGAGTAAGTGAAACTTCAATGTGACAGTGGGTTTCTTCATAACAGTAAAGAAAATAACTGTTTGAACAGAGCAACGTAGTTTTTTAAAACACAGTAGGGTAAAGCAACCACTTGGCTGGCTGTGGGGGTGGACTGGCTATTCTAACAGATTGTTCCTGTCTCTGTCTTCCAGGTTGCTACAGAAATGACAAATCTACTAGAAAGCCCGTACAGGTGACACGCAATTATTTGCATTTCAGAAGTGTGCTCCTTTATTGTGATGATGCAATCGAAGATCAGATGGGGTCTAGTTTCAGAAAGCAATGTGTACCCACAACTCACATTGACATTATCTTCCAGAAAGTACGTGGAGCTCAATTCATTTGGTCTTACAGATACATAGCAAACCAGCAGCAAATTTTTCAACAATATATCTGTTCACTGATTCTGTTGAAATATTAGCCAGAGTGCAGGTATTCGCACATAATTTCAGTGAGGTGAGATGAGAGAGACAGAAAATCTCTAAAATCTAAGTTATTTCACTTAGCCAATTTAGTAAATATATTCAGGATAATAAAAAAAAATCAAAGTATTCTAGTATTATGCATGCGATGCTATATTTTTGGTTGAGACGGTGCTTTCAGCTATTACCACAATTTTTTCAGCTTTTCAGTACGTCCTCAGAGTCTGTAAATTTCCCCTATATCTGGATTGCATTTATCTCATGCTTGCTCACATGCCAGAAAGGATATTTTAAAGCACGCAGGACAAAACTTCAAAGATAAATAGTTTCAACTCCTCTGAGCACAACACAAAGAACATAAAGGGAGGGGAAGGAATCATAGTTTTCAGTCACTAATACATTTATTCATATATTTCCTCTCCGTTACTTTTAATACTTCAAAACAAGTTCAAATTCCAGAAATCAAATTTATGAGGTAACCCTAACCCAATCCTCAGCAAACAGAGATGCTCAGCTAGGAGAGGCTTCCTGGCTGCAATGGCCTACGTATACCCAAGACTAGCTTTTGACCGATTCTCACAGGCAGAGAACTGATCAGCTCTTTATGGCATGTGATCTTTCCTTCCTAGCAGCCATCATGTCTTTCCCCTGCACAAAGCCTTCTAAACACCTATTTGGACTCTCTGGTTTTACTGCTCCTTTTCAAGATTCTCTCTCATTTATCAAAAGTTACCTTTGCTCCTCAAATGACGTTCAATGAAAATCTTTGTCTCTTGTTCACTTTCTGAAACAGCAATGGAAAGGGTGAGACAGGGTCCATTTTTCCCCTCAACCTCAGCATAACTACTTTTATTTGACATGTTTTCAAACAGTCAGCAAACAGTGAGTAACACAATTAACATAAGTCTTCCATTACCATGTACATCTCAATATTCCTCTCCCAGGACACTGGACTTGGAATTCAAGATCATCTGCACGACCACAGACAACATCACAATTCAAGTCCAGTGCCAAGTTATTAGGAACAGAGCGGAGTGGGAGGGGACATGGAGATGGTGATGACCACAGGAGATGAAACATACAGCCTGGCATGCACACCCTTCCCTGTTAGCACTGTCATGTTCCAGTGTAAACAGATGCTCCACGCCTGTGTAACTCCCTTCCTTTTATCGAGGTTCTATATCTCCTCTCACTAAAAATCATTCTTAGCATTTTTCTTTTACTCTGGTCTCATGGAACAAGAAAACAGCAGCACCAAGAGTAACAAAACATGACCGTTAGATTCATGAGTCCGCCTTCCATTTATGCTGTGAAAATGGAAAGTAGTAACTGCGGGTAGCTGCATAAACGTAACTGTCCAGAGTGTGTATCCAGCAGTTGGCTAAACTCATCTTTGTAAAATAATAGGTGTCGCTCTTCTGATGTGATAATACTTGATTGATTTATCTACATGGTATTTAAAATGCAGCTATTTAAAATGCTCTAGTCTCCCCAAGAACCATAGATTTAAAATCCAGATATTAAGTGGATTTCTTGGAAAGGTGGAATTCCCAAATCAAAGAGGCTGCTAAGGTTCAATAACATGGTCACATGATGAATCTAACTCTGTAAAACCAGAGCTTGTCATATGGTAAGTGTGTTGGATAAAAAGGCATCTCAACAATATCTTAGTGCGATTCTCATTGTTTTCTACATCATGACCCTTACTGAAGTTTTCCAAACATGTGAATCCCAGATTTACACACATATCAATACAAAGAATAAAAAAAAATTCTTCTGAACAAGCATCCAAATGCTTGAGCGTTTATCCAGGTTCTACCTGAACTTCAAACCCTACCAGGCTTAAGCCTTCATTAACAACTGTGACTTCAATTCAACATTACCCAGTGACTGCGCTTGAGAGCCACCAGTGCTGAGCTAGTCTGTAGTTCTTTATGTCTTGGAGTAGTGCATCATTTAATTTGTCCATATAGCTCAAACGCTTGCTTTGATGTACGACTGAAGAGGATGAAAGGGATCACTCATGACTGTTATTCGCTAAGGCATCTAACGACACGTTTCTGAGAGCTACAGGCAATTTAGGGGGAGGATATGGTAGGAATTATGGGTAAACAGCAGTAAATATTAAAATGAAATAAAGGAAAACAAACGTTGCTACAACAGCAAGAAGAAAATGCAGTTCCAGGCTTTGAAGTCTGACTGGATCAAAGCTTGTTTCCACTAAGCAAAACTGAAAGAAAACCTAAAAATTCTCAGAAAGCAAGCTACTGATTGGAAATATTTATTGATGCCTGCTTTGTGAGTTACAAAATTATCAAGGGAAAAACTGAGTATTTGCTTGATTTTACCCTTGAAAAATCATAAAACCACATGTCCAGACCTGATAAACCTTTTCAGTACAGAAAACCTTTCTCCCCTCTGTGTGTTTCCCGTATGTATACTTTTTATTATTCACCCTGTTACATCAATAACTTCCAGCACTTGGAATTTATGTGCAGTATTTAATAAGAGCTGGTGTGAATGTCGAAAGTATCTTGGTAAGATGTTATGTGTCAAAAAGCGATCATGTTACAATGTGATGGATTAATATGAGGAAACAGCTTGAAGGCAAGGTATTCATCTTTTTTTTTTCTTTTAAATGACAACACTAATACATTTGTTACAGTTCTGAAATTAATTTCCTAATAGTTAGAAAGGTCAAAATGAACGAGAGGCATATGAGCCTTTTTGTCATCTTTAACGAATTATCCAAAACAAGCCTGTCAGATCAAAAGGGATAACGTTTTGAGTAATAAATGTTAGTACTGATTAACTGGTCAAAGTTAATTCTTTTCAGGAATTGCTATATGCTAAAGGTAGAAACCCATTCATTTGATTTCTAAATTTATTTCTTCTATCATGATTTCAATATAGGTTATTTTGGAAATAGGCCTACTAAATGTCTTCTGCAAATGATGTCTGTTAGATGGAACAACTGAAGATGGTATCTTCAACAGCGCTCAGATGTGAATCTACTTCAACTGTTGAACAAGTCAAATGAACATTAAAAAAAATTCTTAAAAGAATATCCTCCAATATATACAACACTCTCAAATTTAGGCTTAAATTCAGAAAACACAAAAGCTTCTGTATTGCAAGTGCTCTCTTGAATTTTAGCTTTGAAAACGCAGGCAATTTTGAAGTAATTCGAAACATAAGTGGGAAATTAATCAAAAGAAAAGGGAAGGGAATGCAATTACTGCAGTTCTCACTAGTTTTCAGATAGCTGCTTTTCAGTGGTATTATGGTGGGGGTTTCTCCTGAAAGATCTGTTCTCCTAAGTATGCAATGATTCAACATCCAGTTACAGAATCCTGAACTTTAAATCAAAAAAGGAAAGATCTTCATTATAACTGGTTCATAACTGGTAAGGTCAGGCTTATCGCTAGGGCTGGGTTGCTCTTCTGGATATGTTTGGTATGTTCAGAGGCTTTGAATTATTAGAAACCCCCTGGGGTGAGACTAGGTTAAAGAAACTGCAGTTCCCTCAGGTGAATCAGGACCAGTATGAGGACAATAGCCAACAATGTCCAGCAGATGTTATGGGCTCCTCACCGTTGCCACCTATGGGACATTCTTAGGAAAGAAAAATGATCCCTCCATCCTTATTTCACAAACACCACACTGGGCCTGAAAGATGCAAGTTATACTCAGTAGGCCCCCAAATTGTTGAACAAATTGTTATGAAGACCTGGTTGTAAAGCCAGCATGCACATAATTTAAATAGAATTTTAGGAGCCTGTATTTCCCCAATGAAAATCCAGCCCAGCTCTCCAGGGACCAGATGTGATTCATGAGATGCAACTTGCTGGCAGAATGTCTGCGTCACAAAACAATGAAAAACTTTTCCTCCTTGTCCAAAAATACCAGCTGGGCTAAGGAAAATTACTACCTCACCTCTCAAAAGCCTTGCTTCATGTCTGTTCTGAAACCGTGGCGGCCACAGTAACATTATCACAGTAACACATAACCACAGTAACACCTCACCCCACAAGAATACTCTTGCATCTTCCAGAATTCTTCACTGGGTAGTCCAACAAATCTGTGAAATCACCTTAGAAAAAAGTAAAAAAGACACTGCTGGTGATGAACACAGACAGAACAGTGCAATAGTATGCAGAAGACAATTAGTTGGTTTCTACACCACACTTAGTGGCCCGAGAAAGGGCTGCTCTTCATTTAACCCACAAAATTACAGTCATTTTCCTGGGCAAGCAACATTTTCATCTTAATGCTACTGCTCTGTCCTCACCTGTTGACTTTGGCTGCTGCTGTGTATCCATTTTCAGAGAATCCAGTGCAGTTTCTAAGTCTCTCTCTAACTCAGCTTCCTGATTAGAAATACTGACATAACATTACCCAGCCAGCTCACAGTGGATACCTTTGGAGGCACGGCCCACAGGTGACTCCAGAAGTATTTCTGTTGCTCCACTATCATACGCTCCACCAGTGCATATCCTCTTATTTAGGATCATGTACTACAAGTACCCTGTTAGGGATTTCCACAGAACTACTAAATAGTGGGTCATGATTCCCACACAGCAAATATCCAAAGAGTTTCTCTGTGCCAGTTTTCAATCACTTCGAGAATGAGTTCCTTTTTTTGTTTGTTTTAATTGGGATACTACTCCAGCAGTCTGACAGAACTCATAGTAAGGGAAGTTTTCCCCTTAACTTATTCCTGTTTACTTACACTGCTAAACCTTTGGTCAACACTAAATAAATCTTTGGGGCTTATGCAAGTCAAAAAATCTAGAAGAGAGCACATAGGTAGATGACAGGGAGGGGGAGAAATATGCTGGATTCTGATAATTGCTCTTCTCAGAATAAAAGGTTTCCAATTTATTACAGTTGGAAGGATTTCTGCAGCACAGAGAACCCTGTATCAGACCATACATATTAACACAAGATTGGGCTTTCTATTATATCAACACTTTTCCAAAACAGACAGCAGCATGACTAATCTCAAAGCTCCAAAAAAGAAAGCGTCTGCACTTTGTTTGGCCTCTGAAATCTTCCAAATATTTTTTTAAAAAATGTTCCCTTCTCTTCACCTCCTCCTGCTACTAGAAAACCAAGAAAAATCCCAAACGAACAAAAAAAACCCACAAAAAGTAAAAACGCCTGAGAAGAATTTGAAGTGAAAGAGCTCATTCAAAAATAAAACACAAAAAGAAAACCTCCAGTGGTAGATACCTTCTAACGGGTGAATTTATTCTAAACTCATTGCGGAGAACTGAGTAAAATAAAGGTCAGACCCTGTGCTGGGAATTCCCCTGACCTTTCCAGCTGCATCCATCACTGGTATTACACAGAACGTGCCATTTATCACACCAAACAGAGAGCAAATCTTTAACTCCCTTTCTCTTCCCAACAGTACAGACCCAACAATTATTCAGATTTTAAAACACAATCGATGTTTATCCAGCTTCTTTTTTCAGCTCTGCCTCTTTGGGCTCTTCACTTCTCCAACCACTGGATGTACAGTAGGCAACCGATAAAACAGGGAGCACGTGAGAACCAATGTGTCTTGGGGAGATGGGTGTTAGAGGTGGATAAAAAAATGCATTTGAAAAGGCTTTTTAAAAAGGGTCTGCTTTCCTACTGACACCTAGCCCATTTGAATGATATTTGTGACAATCCTCTCATGAATTCAGCATCATATCTAGAGAAGTCTGTCATTATTGAGAAAGAGGATTCTGTGAAAGAAAGTGTCACACCTTTAGAAAGCATCGGGTAATTGTTCTGCTGAGCTTTCTACAGAAGTTTGGCACCTGCTTAAATTACATTTGGCTAGATTTTAAGGAGCCCTCCAGCTGTGAAACCACCATGGAATGGGCTGCTGCAAGCTGCACAGAGCAGCACAGTCCATCAACACACAGCCTTGCTCAGCGCCCTGGCTGAACTTTCCTCTGACACAGAAATTTCTCATTTCCTTCTTAGCCCTTCTGATAGCAAAGTATGATCAGCTCAGGAGTGGAGACCAGAAGAAGAGAATATGGGCAGGAGCTGTTGCCACAGAAGGATTCAACTTCCTCAAAGCTGCAGGCATCAGACTAGCACTGTCCCTCCTCCAAGAGTCTCCAATACTTGTTTCAGAGAAGAAAAAGAACAACTGAGGGTAATAGGGTCTAACACAATCACACTGGGAGAAGTGGAAGGGAAACCTGGAAAAATCCCATCTCCATCTAGCTGTCCTCCTGGGTTTACAGCTGCACTCCTGTCCAAAAAAATACAGGAATCTCCTGAGAGGCTTGTTCTCTGGGATGCCCCAGCTGGGCTTTCCAGAGTCAGACAGTGCATGTCAGGATTCAGAGCAAGCCCCCTCTACCCCAGCATAGGGATCTCTTTCTTCCCCTGAAAGCTAGCAGTACACTGAAGCCACACAGTGCCCTGGTGCCATTCGGTGTCCTCTGCTTGCATTTGATGCACTCATTACCAGCAGTAAGGATCAAGCTTCCCCCTCACAGAGAACAAAGGAAGACAGAGCAGTTGCCAGGATATTTGTGAAAGGGTGCGTGGGGCAACTATATTTGCAGAAGGTTAAACAGCCTAATGCACGATACGAGCATCTGTGTCATGAATCGATGATTAAAGTAAAGTCTCTTTCATCAAAATTCAGCAATCTCAACCCATGGTAAATAATAGGCTAATTAGGCATCTGCTCATTCAATGTCCAAAGGGACAGGCCAGTTCTTGGCACAAAGTGAAACATTTGTTGCACCAGTAAAAAGTAATTTTCAAGTCTGTGAACCACCACAAAAGGAATCAGCTCTTTCCTTTACCAAATGATGCTCCCCATGGGGAGGAAAAGGAGAGCACCTCCACCTTCCTCTTCCTGCTGGCAGGGCTTACAAACTGGCGTTGAGTGAGTGAACCTGGCGCCTGATCCAATGTAACATGAAACTGAAGACCTAACTTTTAAATGTCAGTTGCTTAGAAAGGAAAAAGTGGGAAACTGTTAACGGTCTCTTTGCCCAAGTGTGTCAACTATAAGGTTTGAACTTTAAATACAGTCTCAAGGGGACAGAATTTGACTGGATAACAAAATCGGCAGGTTTAGTAACAAGAGTGATTAGTTTTCCTTGCATGCACTCAGCCAACCATGACATGGTTATATGTCTTATGTATGAAATATATGTCTTATATGCAATAACTTCTAGCAAAGGTACACGGTTCATTTGAGTTTTAACTGCTTCCCTCCCCTCAAATTAAGCTCACCTTCCTGTTCTAGTTTCCTTTGGCTCCACAGATGCAGCTTAACACACAAATCAAAGTATCATCTTGTTGTGGTGGTGATAGCAGCATGATCCACAGCTGGCTGTGGTACCGCCGGAGTAGGCAAATCCATTTGAATGATGGCTAGATTTAAGAGGCGGTCTTCTAAGGTTGATTGAAATAACCCTAGAACTGCAAGGATTATACTCCAGTAGGGAGATGCATCTCTATTCAGAATAAATTCCATTCCTTCCCAAGCACTCTTATCTATCCTTCACACACAGCTCTAAGATATCTTCAAGCAGTGAAGTGCCACTGCCAGGTGACTGAATACCTGAAGGCCACTTGGCACCAGACAGCCCCTTGAGCAAAATTTGTAACTAATTTACCTTTCTGACACACCTTTAAAAATATCGAGGTGGAGACTTTAGTCTCAAGACTCCTCATTTGCCCGGACACTGGATAGGAGAACAAGTCTTCAAAGGAGACAAGTTGGTCACCTCCTTTTAGAATACTACAAAAATACTCAGCAACTGCCCTGAGGAGTCTAATGAACTGTGCCTTAGAAGGTTTTATTCTCTTTGCACATCACCTTAATGCATCAGCAAGACTCCATGCTCTAAAACAAACTGGCCATGTGCCTGCTATGGTATTCCCCGGACTCCTGCATTGCTTCCCTGGGACAGCCTAGATTTTTCATGGCAGCTTACAGCAGATTTCAGAATGGAAAGTTTTGCTGAATGCAATATGGTCATGAATAACACAGGGAGTTTAATAACCTGTGTGTTATTTATTTTGCTACTAAATTCAATCCATCCACTTTATTACAGTCAAGGGTGTCACCTTGCAAAATACATTGAGCCTGCTCAGTTACTGCCCAATGCACAGTAAGCCAGTTCCCTCATATTCCATGAGGTTATTCAAAATGATTTTAAAACGCCTACTACTACAAGAAGTTCAGGGGAAAGCTAACATCCTCTCTCTGCCCTTCTGTCTCCATTTGTCTGGCTGACTATTTGTCCTTTTGCACCTTCAGCGAAATTGCAGCATGGTTTTTCATACATATCCTGTCTGAGAATTGTTTCTGAAAGCTACAATCCTCAAGGCCGCTACCAGATGCGTTTTTAAAGATACTGTGAGAGGGAAGGAAAAAGCAGATGATCTTAAAAATATCCTCCTTTTGCAAACACAATTTTTGATGTCAAACTGTTACAACCAAATTGGCCCGTTCCATATTCTTAGTTTGTAAACTTAAGTCACTTTACCCTGTGAATATTTGCGTCTTATCCTCCTTCTCTCCTTTAAATTTAATGCACAAGGGCTGAGTAACATCATGATAAAAGTATGGACTACAAAATATAATTAATTCAGATGAGCAGAGAAAAGTTAAAATAAATTGAGTTTACTGGTACTGAAATAATAAAGCTCAGAGAAAGCTGCAACAGCATCCACATGCTTGCATACCAGAACCAGCTATTTTGTTTGTGAAAGTGACAGTCAGAGCAGCCTAATTTTCAGATGTTCAGAAACCAAGTGCACCTTCCCATGCCATAAACTGATGGAAATCATGCTGTTTGTCTTTCAAAGCTTCAGTGTGGATGTAGAGACTGTTTCTAGAGAGCCAGATCAGAGAAATTTGACCTGAACTTACATATGCATAGCTAAGCAAGTCTGTATCTAAGGTTGGCTTTGGGAATAATTTTCCCCCCAATCTGTTGCTCCCCATGTACATCTCATTTTACAGGCCATGACAAAAGCCACCTACAGAGCACCTTGTTCCTCAAGCAGACTTTTCCTAGGAGCCTTCCTATGGAGTTTAACTTCCTAGTAACTTCCATGCTCATTCTGTGCCCAGGAATTTGGGTGCCAAAGGCACAAGAGGGCCGTTTCCAGGAACAAGTGGACTACAGTGTGCATTGGAAGATGCCATGTGCGTGACTCCCCTATCTGGGGACCAAAGGGTTGAAGCCTCCTGGATCAGAGCTAGGAACTGATGTTTCAGACAAGTCCCTGCCTTGAAGCCTGAGGGAAAGTGGGCAAGCTGCAGGGCTGAGGGCTGAATAGAGGCTTGGTTAAACTAAAGACATTATGTTGAGGAGAAGTCTCATGCTCAATTTAGACAGCTGCCAAGCATTAATCTGAGCTGTTTTCAGAGTACATAGGGAGTGAGTACTGATTTCAGGGTAACTTTAAGCATTTGCATACCCTAAGGTAAATCAGTATCACTGCCCACTCTTGGTGAAATGTAACAATTCCCTAAGCAAACGTTTTGAGCTTCACCTATGCATTACTACAACTACTCTATGAAGCTGAAGAAAGCAGTGGCCAAGTGAAAACTATACTTAGGGAGGGACGACTCAATCTGTTCTGTCTGCAGTCTGTTCTATCAGGTCCAGTCCAAAGGATAAAAATCCTACAATACTCCATTGAGTCCCAGTGTGGTTTGAGGGGGCATCAGCTTTGTTGTTAACAAAGTTAGCCAGGGTACAGAGCCAGTTAGCCAAAGTTCAGCTTTATTCTCTCCACAGGGTCCTGAAAGAGCATGGCAGCTGGCAGTGCACTCCAGCCAACTCTCCATCACACAAGTTAGAGAAGAAAAATTCCTATCAGGTCATCCGGCTGGTCTCCGAGTTCCTGCAGGATGGCTCCCTACAGCTAACTGAGGGGCTGTGCTCCAATTAGCACGGACCCTTTTGCCGCCGGCCAGCCTGCAAAGCCAGATGGCAGCTTCTCCTTGGCATTTAGGGCCTGGGTACCCGGTGCAGGCCACAGTTTTTGTAATGGCTTGGTAAATGGCTCCCAAGCTTTACTCCAAGTGCTCCGGTCTCTCCCTGAACTGCAGCATAACTAGATCCAATCATACTTCTGAATTCCACAGGGCAGAGATGCAGATAAAAACCTTTGCAAAATACATAACAGGAAAACAATGCATAAAGCACACTATAAGTGTAATATATTTATAGATGCATACACATACACTTTTCCTGCTCCTCTCAATGCACAGATATTAACCGGTTCAGACAATAAATCAATCTGAATGGCTAAAAGCAGCCACGGTAATAATTTACAGCTTCCACTGACTTCAGTAGGAGATCCTGGCATTCTCAGAACAAGACTGAAAGCTAAAATAATATTTCACTTGGATGAATTTCTGTGATTCAGATCTAGCAAACTGCATTTGAAGTTATTTTCACTAATAACAAAATAGCAATGTCTGTTATGATATAAATTTTCATTGCACTTTGCTATTACAATACCGCAGAAATCAACAAAGTTGTTTGCAAACACTCCTTACAGAATACTACCTTGTTATTCAACAGTGGTATGTATCAGTTTGGCTATTGCATAATTGCTAAATATTTGTTTTTGCAGAGAACAATCCACTGTTGCATCAGATGTCAAATTCTCGCAATAAAATGCTAGGTCGTACAGGCCTCTTCACACTACTTTCTGGCCAATCCACTCCAAATCACACTTTCCAAGAGTCTCTAGAGTGCAAATGAGCACTTCACTGCCTCTCTCCCTCTGATCTTGTTAGAAAGTAATCATGCCACTTGGATAATGATCTTCGGAATTAACAGACTAGAACCAGATGGGTTCAAGAGATGGGATCAAGCAATCAGCATTTTTTGGTTCTCAAGAAGAAAAAAACCCAGAAAGCAGTTTGCCCTTTAAATCAGCTAATCTCTCCTCCACCTTGGACTCTTGGGAAAAAAACACACCTAATCATCTAATAGCTAGTTCTGTTCTCTCACCACTACCCCTTGCCAACTATAGTGTCAGGTCTCTTGTTTTTAAAAATGGTCTAAAACTCATCAAATTATTCTGTCATGATGAGACATAGTCATCATTGCAGAGCTAGAATAATTCTTATTTCAAAGGACAACTGGGATTTTGTGCTAGGAAAATCAGGTAAACAGATTTAAATTGTTTTCTAAACAAAGAGCCAAATCCCCCAAGCAGTATAAAGAGATTGAGCATTTCTCACTTCTGCAGCTCTACTTTGAGTTGCCGCAAGTAAGAACTTAGGCTTAAAATCTTTTCTCTTTTAGCTTTAACATTCTAGTGAAAACTCCTTGTTGAACTGAACAAGCAAGGAGATAATTAAGACATTTGCCTAGAGCTGACAGGCTGGACAATCGCCCGCCTTCCTCACCATTCTTACTCCCAGATCAGGTCAGTTTCAGCAACTTCTGTATGTTTTTAAAGGAAAGGAATGTTCAGCTAATTTGAAAATAGGTGTTCTTGCACAGCATTGTCACTGTGGCATTCATTTCCAAACAACTGAAAATTAGTGTAACTTTTAAATGTTCCTGCATTGCTTTGGCAGACAAAACAAACACGACAAAAACCATACTCTTTCTAATTTTAGAAGCATCCAAGTCTGACATAGTGCCAGATACGGACACATGCCATCTTCCTGAGTCACCAACATGTGGCATCCTGCTGCTCTGGCTTTCGCTCACCGAGGCTGAGGGATGATGGAATGCGTCTGCTGGTGGCAGTAATAGTCTGGTACCCTTAGCAACATTGGGCGAACTGTGAACCTTTGCTTACATCAGGCCAGATCAATACAGCCATTATCAAGGGACATAAACAGAATAAAAAGCTGTCTCTATTGCACGAGTTAACTGCAGCAAGAGGAGAACATCCAACTCCTGAAGGGCAGACTCACCAACCAAGCACAGCAATAATGTTTCCATAGACTACAAGTCATCAGGGAGGATTAAATCTGCTCCTGCTGAAATTTAATTCTACAGTGACTACCCTTTTTTGGGCAAGTCATAAAACGCCACAAATTCCCTAGCAGAAGACCAATACTAAGATGAAGGCAGTTTATTTAAAAAAAATACAAAACAATAGATTAGCTGAACTCGGAACAGAGAAAGATTTTTCCTGATGTACGCCTAAGTCAATAGTCTTGAAACAGTGCTCTGCTGATGAGGTCTTTTCCAGAGGTGACTACATTTCAGAAGGGTATAAACCAATTCCTAACTTGCATTTAAACTTTGGATCTAAGATTTAATGAGACAGGGACAGGATGCTATTTCAGAATGTGCTTTTGAAAATCCAAACCTAAATGCAGGATATTCTCAAGGTTAGAAAACAATCTTTTAGGGCCCATTTAAAGAAACAATCGATTTAATGCAATAAAACGGTAACATCAGTAGCATTACATTTTCTGCATTGTTATTAATTGAGCAAAAGCGTCAAAACCACCAAAAAACCCCATCAAATTCTATACATTAACAAATAAAAAGGGTAAACCAGACCCAAATGACATTATGAAGGACGGAGCAAGCTGTACTCACTTTACAAACTTTGCAAGCAAATTATTTTGTAGAGCTCCCTTCTCAACAATATTAAGTGCATCATTCACTTCTACCTATTGCAAACACTCAACGGTACACGTTCATCTTAACTTAGACTTTGCTGTTTATGCTCAGGCAACCCTCTGTTTCTCCTAGACATACATTTATGTCAACCAAGGGTTATCAGTCCTCATAATGTGATCCTTTCTCTTCTTACCATGTTTTGGGAAATACTGAAATAATTATCAGCATTGTCTCTAAGGGAGTCACCCTGGAACATGAGCAACCCCAACAGAAATGAAGTGGACAGCTCACGTGTTGGAGTATCCCTGGCTTTCTGCACACTCAGGCGGACGTATCACATGAAGTACGTTCAGGTTCTGCAGCTCAGGCCATCAAAGTGACCCAACTAAAGTAATCCTGCTTCACATTGCAGTTCCTGTATGTCAGTTCCCAGAAGGTAGATACACTAAAAAGGAAATAATTCGGTTTTTTTTTTTAAAAAAAAAAGAAAAAATACGATGAGCTTAACAACCTTACCAGCACAGGGATGGGGTTTTGAAGATATTTGGAGAAAGATTTGATATTCCAGATGCTCTTGTGAGATAAAACCTCTAAGCTCTTTGAGATCAGTCATTTTCTCTAACAGCTAAGCCATCAGAAGTTGAAGAAGCTCAGACTTTGATGCCCATTTAGGAAAACCATGACGGATGATATTTAGTACTTTGTAAGTCAGACTAGATTATCATGGTGATTCCTGTCTCGTTTAAAAAACTTATTGATCCACTGGTGTCAGCACTGCAGAAGACTGCAAGTAGAAGCTTTCAAAATACTTGTAAGATGGGGACTATTGCTAACTTTGATGCTGTAAAAGTCCAACATCACAATGTATCTCCTGACAAAAAGAAAATTAAACTTCTTCTAATTAATACATAAATTTTAATTGGATTTTTTCACAAGACATATAGTAATCAGATTCTGAAAAGATGACTGCATGCATCCACATAGGAATAAATGATCTATTGTGTTAATTCTGGCTTGAAAGAGTTAAGCTACTAATACAGTTTTGTTGTCTGAGGAACTTTTTCAGCAGTTTTGCATATAGTGGTCCTTTGTGTTTGGGATGGTTTCTAAGCATATAATAGTGAAGGTAGTCAACAGAAAAGCTCTAACAAGAACAGGAATTAAGTCTTGTTCTAGTGCAGCTTGAGCAACACTATGAATAGGTCACATACATCATGAAAACCAGCCATGAAATATAAGAACTTGCAGCCATCCAGAGACTGATTAATGATTCAAATAAGCAATCTCTTTGCATAATAGCACTTAGGGAACATTATAGACACAGACTCCATTCAACAGCTTAAACTAGGCTCTAGATCAAGAAAACATATGCAAAACTGCAAGGTTGATGCCTCCAAAATCCAGCTAGTAATGCTACTATTTTTGATGCCTGTGAGTCTAAAAGTGCAGTTTTTCAGGTCTAAGAAAAATAACAACTCTGGAAGCAGCTCTGCTTCGTTATAATTCTCATAGGATGAGTTTTCAAAAAGGCAAAGATCCTGGGAATTTAAAATTATAAAGCATATCTATTATAGTTTTCAAAAGAGCAACAGTATTATTCGTTCAACTCTAGTCATCCACTCCATAACTAAAGCCTATCTGCCTAAAATATCCCCATTAGATCCATTAGTTACTATACCTTTCTTTAAGCTGTTAGACAGCTGCTGTGTTCTTCTCACAGGATTCCTGTTCTCAGGCTCAGGATGACACAGTAAAACAGGCATAAGATGAAAATAAGCAGTGTAGAATCTGATCTACAGGATTATTTGGGATTACTATTTTGGAATGAGATATGCCAAGAAACCAAAGGACCCAGCCTGTACCTTTATGTATTGTCTCAAAGACTATATAATGGTCTCCACTGAGGATAATTCTATTTTATCTAGAGAAATTGTGTAGTTTGTAGGCTTTCCTCTTCCCATTCAAAATACAGTTTCACTTTTTTTTTTTTTTAATTTATTGATACTGTATGGCACTGCATACTACCTCCACCAAGGTTCAGGTAGCCTCAAGCACCGTAATTACAGGAATGCAGAGGTACACAGGATAATCAGAAGGGAAGAACGGACCTTTCTTTTAGGCAGAACAAATACTATTGTTTGTCTGTAAAACTGATAGTCCCAATCCAGCCGTTGTACAGCCACTCCTTCTACTTTATTCAGGCATTAGTAGAAGAGACTGTCAGAGGGCACTAGCAGAAGCTGTGTTCTTTGCCATGCAGGAACTCATGTAAGAGTGGCCACGCAGAGATCCCTGGATGTGGGCAACACAGGATGTTTAAGAAAACAATGCAAGAAAAATCATAAATATGAACAATGCTTCCCCAAGTAATAGCATCCCTAGTTTTGGCAGCTTCTAGATCTCCCAACTCCAAAGAGAGCATTAATAACCTTTGACAGATTACTTCTTGTTTCTCTGTTTTTGCTAACTTTCGTATATTTGATTATTTTTTTAAAACTAATTTATCCCTCCTCAAATACCTCTTCCGAGCTGAAGGGCCTATGCTATAGAAACTTCTGTCATACACAAATAATTTCAAACTTCTTGTATTCTTTCTTCTTCATCCTTCTCTAGAAAATCCTTATTCATTTTTTTTCTGAGATAAGGTTGTCAGAATCGCCCACTTTTCCCAAGATACAGGTAAACATATGAAGTACCACAGTGATGAATCTAACAAGGTCTTTGCTTTCTTGAGTACAGCTGATCATTGATAAGGTATTTTGAAAGCTGTCTCATGAGCTTCTTTCCCAAGTGCTATTATATTACTAACTGGCACTGAACTTTTTATCATCTGCTTCTTTGACTTGACTTCCCTCCCTCGTCATCACAAAGACGCACAAGTGTCTTTGCATTTATTGACACTGGATTTCATCTGCCATTTTATTACTCAGTATCGTAAGATCTTTCTGTGGTGCAACTCTGAATGCACCAACTAATTATATACCATCAGAAAAATAATTCATTCTTTTTTCTGAATTATTTATATTTTGAATAATCCCAAGCAATCTGCACATGTAATGTTCACCCACTGTGAAAACTCATTTTTAACTTCATTTGTCTTTAATCCTAAAGAAAGATTGGATGACATATCCAATGACAACTTGGATTCTTAATTTCTTTAAAATAATTTGTTTAGTAACTTTGCCAAAGCTTTTCAGAAATTCAAAATACGCAACAGGTAGTGGATTGCCTTTATCTTCATGTTGGTCAATTCATCCAAAAGAGGCGAACAGACGTACGAGGTACACATTCCTCCTCCAAAATGATACGTACCATTAAACCACTGTTATCCATGTTATCTGACTTGTCCCTTAAGAGCGGCTCTAATTTGGGAATTCCCTCTAGGCTCCTCACAGAGAACACCAAAGCAAATAATTCATTTAGCTTTTCTGTAAAGACCTTATTTTCCTTGAGCACTTCTTTTACATCTTGATCATCTATCAACCTTATAGACCTTCAGGCAGGCTTCTTGCCTCTGATGTGTTTGAAAAAGTTTTTATTATTAGCTTTTATGCCTTTAGCAAGTTATTCTTCAAAATTGTTTTTGTCTTCTATTATTATGGTTTTGCATTTAACTTGCCAGAGTGTGCTGGGATTTTTTCCTTAGTTCAGTTGGGCAAGACTTCAAAGGGTGTCCTTTTAATGCTAATGGCCTTCTTCAGTCTAATAATCCCCTTTGCTAACTTCTCATGTGACCTTTTATAAAGTTGCAGAGTTTTTCAAATAGGGGTAATACACTTACTCTCTAATGGTAAAGCTGCAAAAATACATTCCCTGCAATGGTGATTTTGTACAGCTGCCATGTCACCTGAAAGTGTTATTTTGTTCTGTTTTGCCCCTTTAGCTACTGCTTTTAGTTTTCTTTGCATTTTATGTTGGTCTCCTTTCAGAGATGTGTGCCCATCTAGGGACTTTTTGGCATTTGTACTCCATCAGGAATGGTAAATTTGAGCATGTTTATTATTACGGAATGATTCTTCGATAGTTACATCTTCAATCAAGACTTAATCCTTGCTCAGGGATAAATAAAAAAATCTAGTCTTCTCTCTTGGGTTCTCTGATTTCTTGCTTCAAGAAGACGTCATTTTGAAGGTGTATAAATGCTCTTTCTACATCACATTTGATCATGACACTTAATCAGTCCCCGTCATTATGCTCTTTGAGTTCTCATTGCTTCTTTGGTAAGTCTGAGCATGCCAATACAAAGATGCTTACTGTTACCACCTCATTTTGGCATGACATTTTTAATGCATAGATACTGTGAGATTGTACTTGTTGATACAATCTCCCCCACCACCACCCCTTTTTTCTTTTTTGCTTCTGAGCTTTCTTTTAACTATAATGTAACTCCTCCACTGGCTTGGTTTCCTCTGCTATTCGTGCATAATTTTACACTGCTGTTCCAGTGCTCACTGATTGAGATGCTATTATGTCAAAATACTCATTTAAAATCAGCATTTCACTTTACCCATCTTCACTGCATATATTGGGCTAATTGTCCACTGGCTGGGTAAGCCTCTATTACAGCTATCTTGCACCAGTAGAATAGCACGAACAGACATAGTTAGGTCAAACACTTGGCCAGCTGTCTGTAAATCATTTTTGAATACTAAGAGCTCTTTTGTATTAAATAAAAAAGCTCTGGCAATGACTTTGCCCCCGCGTCTTAAAAGGCAAATGCAATCCCAGGCGGAAAATTGAGCTACATGAAGAAAGGGCATGTTCCCAATGCTGTCTGAAGTAGGAAAAATAAAATGGATCAGCTCATTCCAGGCATTTCCACTTGCATCCTCTGAGAAGCCCCATCTCTAAGAAGCTCTGGCAAGAGCCAGCTGGAATTGACTGCTCTGTCACGCAGGAGGTCATTCTCCTCAGTGCTCATCAGTTCAAATGCAACCATTGACTGAAGCAGACTTGTCAGTGACCTTGACTCTGGCCCAGTTTATAGAAGCACTTGGGGGAGGAGCAGAAGTGAAGGGGGAATTTTTCATAAGTAGGTTAAAAATATTTCACAAGTCCTATGTCTCACTAAAAAACAGAGAAGGGGAAGAGAAACATGAAACCAGAATTACTGAGGAGGAGCTTAAACATGTCTCCCAGACTCAGGGAAACTCTCAACACAGCACTGAACATGTCAGCCACTCCCTGATTCTTGTTACTTAAAATAATAATAATAAAAAAAAGACCTCTCACTCCAATGCAGATACTAAAAGAGGAATTTGATACCATCACAGCCGTAAGAATCACAGAAAGTGAAAGCAGAAAGAAAATGCAAGAGAGCAAGAAAAGAATCCATACTGAACCTCTCTTGTACACTCAGACCAAGTTAAAAATGTGTGTATTATATAAAGGGAATATTTTCCTCTGTTGAGAAGGGGTAAATTCTTTGAAGAGATGGCTCTGATTCACAGCAAGGTGCTGGCAGATGCCCCTAGAAAAATAGAGAACATGGCTGTACATCTTCAAAAAATGATTTTAGGAGACACTATTTCCTCAGAGGGAAATTTGAGTTGTTTTCAGCCCCCCAGGCATGTCCCAGGAAAATACAACCATGTTTTGATGGTAGAGAGGGTACTAAAGCTTTGATGGATAATATTTTGATCCAAGGTAAAAGAGAGGAGTTTGACTAAAGGCCCTAAAGACCTGTGGAAAGAGACAGAGCTGCTGAGCTAAAACTAAGAAAGCAACAATACAAGTTCCGTGTAATAGCAATAAAACACCTAGAAGAAAAGATAAGGTGTGCTGTAGATCTCTTCAAAGTGGAGGTTATAACTGACATGTCTGCCTCAAACAAAAAATAGCAGTACAAAGATTTCTTAGCATGGCAAACTGCAGAAAAAAACCCAAAAGGTGTGCCTGATTTAGATGTTTAGAGCAGCAACCTGCAAATGCTACTGCACACAGATACTCCAAGTCACAGGATGCAAATATTAATACACCATTTGAGAAACAGAAAGACTTAACTAAAGGGATACTTACCTAGAGATACAATAGAGAACTACATACTATTTTTTGTACAGTGCTTCAAGGAAGTGTTTGAGTGTAATGGAGAAGAGCAGCTTGTAAGTGTCAGGTACACACAAAACCTGACCATCATTGCATTGAAACAAAGGCGACTTGGGCTTCAGCCTTTGATATTAAAATGTTTCATTCTACTTTGGGAGATGAATTTTAGCTAAAACTGTTCCTATTCTAGATTTAAAAATTCCCAAATAAAGACAGCAAAAAACCCACCCACCCAACCAACAGCCTGTGTCAGAGATCACCATTACGGTGATATGATTAGCACATTGAGTACAAACAGAGAGAAATTAGGTAGCTGTAGACACATTCCCTGGAGAGTCTAGAGTATTTGACAAAAGTATAATGCAGCATCGTCCAGAGCCAGATTATGCACATGTTAGTATGATCAAAACAAAATAAACCAAACAGCCTGTCTAGTTTAGATGAAATTTGGCTTAAAATTCCCAAATTATAGATCTGCCTCTGCAAAAGATAAGGCTATTGGCAGAAGGTGTCCTGAACAGCACACCCCTTCCATGACTATTGCTTTAAGAAGGAATTCACAGTTCCAGGTGGGACTTCATCTAACAGTGTCAACGTTTCCTAAGATGTTGCCAGAGAAATTATATATTTGCTTTTATATATACATTTATGTACATGAAGATTTACATGTAGGCAGTTTACATGTTGAAAACAAATCAAAGAGAAGGGACAAAAATCATAGATTAATTGGAGATGACATGAGGTTATTGAGTCTATTCAACTGCCTCAAAAGGGAATTAACTCTATCTAAACATTTCCCAATAGACACCTGTCATAAAACTCTCCAGTGGTAAAGATGCGGCATCTCTTGTAAATAATCTATTCTAGTGCCAAACTAGCTCTGCTGCTAGCAAGTTTCTCATAATATTGTTTGTGTTTAAAGGACCGTGGGAAGGAAGATGCTAAGATCAGAAGCTGCTTTACCTAGTGGAAATATAGAACATATTAGTAGATCAAGAAAGAATGTTTATTCCAGAGCAAACTGGAAGTAGATTTGTTAAAATTGAGTTAAAGAAACTGAGGAATTCTTCTCAACTGTTATTCTCACAAAATCACTTACCAGAAAATTCCACAGCTAACAAACTGATCATGTACATCACATTTATTTCTGTCTGCAGATGCCAAATGTATTCATATTTAAAAATAGGAAGTGTTTAATGGGGATACTTTTAAGCAGTCTATATGAAGTATAATGTTAGCTGGAGCATTAGTAACTCTTACTATGTTAGCCCAACAGTAAGGTGGGGAATAGACTAAAAGTCCTACTAGCACCTAAGAGCACCTACTAGCAAAAGCTATAGAACCAGACACTGATTGGTACATCACATTGTTAAATTACACCCTAGCACCAGTGAAAGAAATGTTGCCCTTACTACAGCTTTGTTCAACAGAGAACTGAAATAAGAATTATATTTGCAATACTAAAAAGTTACACTTCAGTCAATAGGGACTTGCAAGATAGGAGGAGGACAGGGTATTTCTACAATGTCAAGAAACTGGCACAAATACAAACATTACCACAGAAAGCAGCCACAGGGTTATCATAGTTGAACATATACTGCATAAAAAGAGGTAATCTCTCTTCTAATCTCAGGAGGAGAGAAATAAGAGGCAGCATGTCGGCCATTTTGCCTGAGAAGAACTCAAAATAACACGTACTATATTGGGTTGAGAACTATCAGCAAAAAATGATGCCTGATGATAGCTGTTTTGATGTCTGAGTGAAAACCATCAGGTACAAATGACAACCCAGGATATCCGAACATCACTTCCTAGTAGGTTGTTAAAATTCAATATTGTGTTAACAATTATTATCCATAATTATTACATTGTTTAGCTGGGGAAGTCTAAGAGCTCTGCTAACAGCAAAATGCAGACAGCTAGTGTGTTCTGTTACAGATCTTTACCCTATGTTACTCTGTTAGGACTCCATATACCAGATGATGCAGACCTCAGCTGATTTGTTTGGCTCTGAGTGATTTCTGAGCAATACTAAACCCCAACCCATAGCCTTTCCAAATGTTTATTAACATCCAAACTGGCTTCAGCTGGAATGAGAATCAGCTTATAATTTTCCAGTGAAATATATTCCACTTTGCTGCTCCAATTTATAACAAGAGCAGGGGAAATGATGAGGGAAAAGAGGAATTTTTCAACAGAAAACAATTGCTTCCAGTCATTCAAATGTTAGATAAGACGACTTGTGGGCTTATAGTATAAGAAGCTGAAGTGTACAATTCTGATGCAAAACCCTTGCAAAATCTGTTATTATACTTTATTTGTCAACTATCGAGTATCCTGTCGATGATAATACTAACAACATAATTTCATAAGACAAGTGGAAGTAGAGCCTCTAAAATTGACAAAATTTGCAGGACCAATAAAAAGAAAATTTGTCACACTCCGGCAAAGTACATGCATCTTGGAGACCAGCTGCATTTTTCTTAATGTGGAGTTGTCTGGTGAAGAATGTGGCACTGCCAAAGGCAAGGAGGATGGGAGGTCACTAAAGCCATGCTGCCATTAGAGGTAGTTGCAAACTATAAAATATCAGTTACAGGTTTCTGTCTTCATTTCGTGACCTAGTTTTCCGTGGAACCAGAATGCTTTCCTCAAAATATGTCACTATCTTTATAACTAGGGATGCTAGAAAAACAAAGATCCTGATTTCCATCCCTACAAAAGTTCAGGACAAAGAAGAAAGTTGGGAGTTGCAGCAGATGGAGCACTCCCTCAATGCCACATTTGGCATTATGGCTTCTGCACGGTCAAAACTACTGTCCTTGATAGTGTGCTCTAGGTGCTGGTACTAAAGGCCTAGAAAAGAAGTAAGTTGAACAACAGCGTTGACTGTCACCAGTCTAAACAGTGTCAGAAGACAACACTGGTCTGTCAGAGCAGCATGCAGGAGAGCAACTAAGGGCCTACGTCAAGTATTAACACATGAATTGCATCTTTGAAAGAGATGGGGAGTGGTAAGAAGACGTGTGATATCCTGCCAGGGATGAAAAGAGCTCAGTAGCAGAATGAGAGAAACAGAAGGTGAAAAGAAAGTCTGCGATCACAGGGGAGGGCTGAGCCTGTGCTCTTTGGCAATGATGATGGGAAAACCTAGAGAAACCACTTAGCTGTGTAATATAGTCAACTCTAATGAGTTACAGACTGTCAGGGAGAGAATGTATTTCCCTTCAACTGGCTACACTAACCTGCTTCACACACCACTCAGCATTCAACCTCACCTGTTTTCTAGTATCTGGCTTTGTCAGCAAAGAAAGCAACAAGTTGGAAATCAGAGATCAGCCAGGCCTTTTCCCCCAGCCAAGCTATCTCTCTACTGTCTTCCTGCAGTAGTGAGGGTGCATAACGTGCTGAGGGGAGCCAACACCAGTGAAGGATATCCATCTGCCTCTAAAGAAGGGTCTAGAGATAGATGATAACAGAGAAACAGAAGAGTGCATGTTCAGTACGTTTGGAAGAAAGTAGATGTATTTTCTTTATGAACAGGAATGCAGTCGTCTGCCAAAGAATCCAGAGTTACATGGGCTTATCAGACAAATGTTAATTCATCTGTAGTCTTAGTGCTTGCACACCTAAGTCTACCTGGATCGAAAACAAGGCCCCCTCAGAGACAGGAACATTGGAAATATATGCTTTTGTTCATGTCTAAGCCTGCACATGGGATCTTAAAAAACCTTCTGAAAAACATAAAAGGTGTCATTCAGCCTTAAATATCCACCCCTCCTTCATGTCTGCTCTATTATGTTTACTCATCCTTTCTTATTAATTCCATTGTCAGTAGATACCCACACAGCCCACAGGCCGTGTCTCTTTCCGTCGCTCACAGCAGTCCACAGCAATAGCAGATCGCCATCTTCTATCAGTTAATTCATCAGCTCTCGTGGCAGATGTCTGTGTGGTAGATGTAAAGGTTCCAGCCCAGCAGATGACTCAGATTTCAGCACGCTGGGACTTCAGTTCAGCTGTATGCTTTTCTTTGAATCAATGACAACTTTCACCCAGAATAGTACTAAAAGTATGTAAAGGCTGCAACATCAAGCACTCTAGAGTCAGGAATGGAAACAGAAAAGTTGCCTATGCAGAAATAATTTAAGACTTTGGTATATGTGTGCATGACAAAGGAGATGATAATTAATGAGCACACCCCAGGTGAGTGGGGTTTTATTTTCTTCTCTTTTTGGTCAGATGTCCAGCTGACTCAGGGCACAAGGTGAATAGTGTCTAACATTGGAATCATTTGCATGTAGGACTCCAGCTTCAATGAGAACAGGAGGTAGAAAACAGGCAGAATAAAAGAAGGATGTATGCAAGAAGACAAAGTACAGTGTTGCAACGAGAGTGTCTGGAACACTGCATCCCATGTCTGCGTTTTCATTTGAGGGGGCAAATCACTTGAAACAGATTCTTCCCAAGCTGTCAGTTGCTGCCTATTCCTTATCTTCTAGGTCTGAAGAACTCCAAACGATAGAAATAGTTTATCCCAATCTTCCTTGGAGAAGAAAGGGGTAGAAACAAGACAGTGAATGTATCAAGGCTTGGTGAATGACATGAAACAAATCTGATGCCAGGCATCCTAAATCATCTATCTCAAATGCAGGTACTTCTTACCATACCTGTCTCTGCCTTTGTTTCTTATCCATGCAAGGATAATGTATTTGTCTCTCACAGGGTGTGTCTGCCCCCCGAAAAAAATATTAATTAATGCTTCTGAAATGCTCCCAGGGTATAGCAATCAGCAAAACAAAAAAGCCTACAAGGAGATTAACAATTCTATCCTCAGAACATAATCTGAATGGCACACAGTAAATACAGGACAGGGCTGCACAATGAACACTGAAGCTAAAACAAAAAGCTGAATAGCTGCTTATTATGTGAAAGTTTTCCATTTGGACAACTCAGTGAGGCAGGGGTCTAGCTGAAAGAATAACACGAGCCCCTATGATTAAACACCACATTACAATGCACTTAGTCAAGGGGACTGAACTGACACTGAACACAGTACGTAAGTTCACTCATTAAATCTGTTTTATAGTGCATTTGCTTGTCAGGAAAAGTGCTGGATGGCCACACGAAACCTGTCCAGCAGTCAAGCAGTTCTACTGCTCACTCTGTCTCTGAGGGTTCATGTTATCTCAGAGACAAGGACTGTTTGATCTCCACAGACCATCCGTATCCTGAGCTTGCCAGTGATGAGCACTTGATCCCCAGTCCAAAACATTTAAGCACCTGCTTAACTGTAAGCACACAAGGAACACTGCTGAATTCAATCAGATTGGTCACGTTTAAATCTAGCTACACATATATGCTTTATTAGGTTCCTTACCTAGACATTGTTCTCCAAGCAGCTCTCTACATGAAGTGCATTATCATGCCCAAGCAGAATTTCCTGGCCTCGCAGTTCAGCTGTTGGAACAGCTCATATGAACATCCTTTGATGTGCTTCAGACAAAAGTCAGCTGAATTGGTTTAAACAATACATTCATGTTTCTCAGGTAATTCCACGAACCTGCTCCAGCCTAGACAGGGGAACCATCTACATGTCTCATCTGGTGGAGAGGTGGGAACGCGGTGATGTATGGCATATGGGCAGGGAAAAGTACTTAAGAACAGAAGTATCTTCAGCCAACAGCATATGATCTAGAAGAACAACTCTCATCTGCAAGACTGACACCACTAGGAACAGTTGAGAATATCCCCTCACTTCATACAGGCCAACACAATGACAGTTACTTACCATTAGGAGTGATTGCTTCAAAATGAGTGACATACAGATCAAAAGCTTCCTATTGTTGTCTGATTTCTTGACCCATTCATTCCCTCCTAAAGATGATATGGTGTTCATGGAATCATAAATGGATGGTCAATAATAAAATAATCACACTTTGTAAAACCCAGAGCAGAGAACTACTGGCGTTTTGGTTTATTTTTATACAGTAACTACAGTAAACATTTGGCCTTGGACCACTCAGTGCTGGAATCACTGTAGCTATGGCATTGTGCGTGCACCTCATACCCACTTCGCTTATTTCTGTGTCAGTCATCCTCCTCCCTCCAGAATGAACTTTTCTCAAAGAAAACAGCTTATCTTCCATACTGCAGCAGCAGAAGAAAAATCCTTCTATACAGCAATATTTAAAATGTGGTTTTATGCTCTTATGGCAGCTAATTTTCCTTAAATGATTTAAGGGAATGAATACATCTAAAAGGCCTGCACTGAGCCATTCTGCAATAGCAACATGAAGCTGAACTTCCTCTGCTTTAAACAATCCAGTCTCTTGTGGGCAGCTTCTCACGGCAGATCTTGTTTAGAATGGGAGGGATGAAGGTTATTTTTGATTACATCATTTTGCAGGGAATTTTACTTTACATTTTATTTCATTTCATATTTCCCAGTGTGAGGAGACTTCAGGTGAGGAGACGGTGGCAGGACAGACACGTTCAAATGCATAATCCCCGATCTGTTGCGGTTTGACAACAGCCCCCCTGCAACTGGTTCACCTATGCATGCAGCTGACCATCTATCATGTATTGCTCATCTAAAAGTTACAATCTGCACCTGGAGAGTAGTTAAAATCTTCAGCAGCCTGAAGTGATTCAAAGCAGCTTTTTATTCTGGCACTCTGTCAGGAGGGGAGGGGTGGGGTTTTTTTATCTCAAGTACTTAATAAAACCAGTCACTGCTAAAGCAGGATGGCACACGTACGGTCCCATGCCTTCTCGCTGAGGCACCTGGCATTTTTGTCCCAGCATTTTGGATATGGTCTGTTCATACAAATAGTACTGGGATCAGAGGGACTAAGAATCTGGTATTGCCGGAAAAGAACAATAATCCCTTATACTAAAATTGTATTGCTGAAGGTCTCTCAAACTGTCAGAAAGGCTGGTACTGACTAGGGGATGATAAAACCAGACAAGAAGGATTTTTGTTGAGTAGATAATTCACTGAGAAATGAAAATCTGAACAGCCATCTGAACTTTGCCGGTAGTTTAATAATACAAAAAAAAAAAAATTCCTAAATAGTATTTTAAAAAAATAATTAAATAACCCTGCAAATGAAATGTTACACTTGTGTTTGAAAGGTTCCTTTTTCTTTCCCTCAGAAGGAAATGAATGTGAACTGGTTTGTCTCAGGTTGATCACTGGGGAGGGGTGGGAGACCGAGAGATGGAGGAAAAAAAATATTTCTATTTCAGATCAACTCTGACCAAACATTTCTTCTGATTTTTCATTTTAGCCACCAGAGCAAATAAATTCATTCTTCACACATAGGGCAGCTAGAAACTACCAGAGTTTTCAAAGCTTCCCAGGAACGGGACAAAGCTGAAAACATTTTTTTTTTTCCTCCCAAGAATAGCTTTATTTTACGGACAGTGACTTTTAATAGTGTCAGGATTTCTTGCTTTACTAGCCAGAAGCATTCCCCTACACCCAACCTTCTTGTAATGTTTAAGGAACTCTTTACTCTTGTAAAAACCCCTTTATTCTCACACAAAGCAGCCTGCATGCTCTCTCCATCATCTAGAAGGAAAATTGTCTTGCTATTTGGGGTAGGAAACAGAGCAATGACCAGTCTGGGTGTAAAGCTCCTTTCTATACTTTCCATCATCACCACTCTAATAAAGTAGGGCTTAGGAGATTTGGTCACAAAGCTAGGTCCTGCAAAAATAGGATAGCAAGACAATTTCTGTGCAAAACAACTAGCAGTCTAATAAAATACTTTCCATGCAATTGGATTCCACTCCATATGAAGGACCGTATCTATCGACTTATCTTCCTTGTGCCTAAACCCCCTTCTACACAGGTATAACTACTAGCTGGAAGACAAAATGTCCAACTAAGATGTACTGGGAGAACCAGGAGTTAAAGTAAAGGAGCTCTTATCCTAAGCACGATGTAGCCAGGGGTAAGACTCCTATTTCTTTATTAGCAAGGCAAACCAAGACCTTTTTCACAATAAAAGAAAGGAAAAAAAAGTATCAAAACTTCAGGGAATTAAGGATCCAAAAGCCATCTCCGCAACAGGAAGCAAAAAGAAAGGACAAATACCAGGAATTCCATGCAGAAAAATTAATCATCCGTAAAAATCTTCTCATGTTTTATGGTAGTGATTTTTTCCTACCCATCTCCATCTTTGTTCAGCAGTTTTTCTTAGGTGCCACATTCAATAATCCTTCTGCGCTTTGATGTCAAACACTCAATAGCTGTCTGCCTCCCTCCCACTCCTCTTCTCCATATTCTCTGCAATACATCTCCTCTGATTAGCTAAGATTTCACCTTCAAGAAAACCTCTGTCTCTCTGAGTGAGCATGAGTGTGTGCATCGGTGTTTATATAATATTTGCAAATATTATCCCCCCTCCTGCTCTGCACGCTACATAGCAACCCTTGCCGGAGCTCTGGATTAAACATCAATGCCATTCAGTAATTCAATTTGGGGGGCCTGCTGGTTTGGATCCAGCTCAGGACATCACGAGAACAGCTCGATTGAATTTAGGCCCTGCTTTCAGAATTATTCCATATTTAATCTGAGCAGAACTTCATTTCTCTCGCTCTCTCCACTCTGATGCTTCCTGTGACAAAATCCCACAAATGTTCCCTGATCTCATGCAGTGGGGGTGGTGTTTGCTTACTTCTCTCTTATTTTGGTTTGCCACTGAATTAAGCTACGTCAGTTACTGGCATCTTGCACAGCCCTGCAGGGGGAGAAAGTCGGTACCTCAGCAAGTGGCTGTTCTGGCATCACCTTTCCCCACTCACCGGATTGTTGTACATCTCAATGATGAGCTGTTTCACTCCATGCAGTGTAGGATGAGCCCAAGGAGACGGATTTGCCCAGTGACGGTTTAAATCAAACCCCATCAGGGAGCACCTGCACACACAAAAAAAACAACACACACAAAGGACATATATGGGCTGCAGCCTATTCTGGCTTCAGCTGCAGAATTAGGGCTGTATTTCCGTTCTCATGGAAAAACAAAAGCAAATGACCCCACAAGGATGAGGAAAGCCTGCAGCAATGGCCACTTTCAGAAATAACATTAACAGCAGAGTATCAATGGAAACGTCTTTGGTCATTCAGCCTTCTTCCCCTCCACAACACATATGCTCGCGCTCTATCCTTTCCCAGCTTGCCATGCTGGCACTGGAAGAGCCTGTTTGGCCTTCAAGGTTCCCTTCTCTTCTGTGCTGTAGCTGATGGTCTATAGCTATAAGGATGATTCATAAACTGCATCACCACGCCGTTATTTTGCCCGCAGTCAGGCCTTAACTCAGCAAAGCTGTTAAGAGCATTGAAATCAATGGCCATTAAGTACGTGCTTAAAGGGATTTAAAGCATGAATGTCACTGTTCCACTAACCCAGGGCCTCAGTCTCTTGCTCTCCTGCAATTGCCTACACAAATGTTAGCCAACCAAGGCACTAAGTCAAAATGCTTGTGGCCATCAAATCTTGTGGGTGTTGAAACATGTGTGCCACCTTGGGTTCTCCTTCCTGCGCTGACCCATATCCCTCTCAGTACATTGTCTTGAGTTTGATTCTGCTGCTCCCAGTCCCATGGAGTAATATCCCATTCTTTGTGAAGTTCCATTGAAACTCCATGGGCCGTTGGTGGAGCACAGAAGAAATTAAAAAGCTGGTAGTGACACAAACAGGAGGTGGAGATCACGTTCTTTGCCTGCCACGGAGATCATCTAGACAGGAATTCTGTGAAAGACCACACAAATAATGAAAGCCCAGGCAGAGATGCAACTTCCTCTGTATTCAAACCAAACAAACAAAAAAATCAACCTGCTAAGCTTTAAAGCTTCTTGAGAAAAGAAGAGCTTTCATTGATCCCTGGTCGATTATGAGAATGTCTGTTCAGCCTTAATCTTTTAAACACACCTATGCAAACAACAGAGATTTACCCTAGTAGCACTATCCTTCAACAAAAATTCTAAGAATCTGATGACTGAAAAACACATGTTTAATTGGCAAAAGAAAGGAAAATGCCTCACTTCTCTCACAGCTGAAACAAATGACTGCATACATCAAACCCAAATAAAAGCTAAGACAGAGAGGTGAAATGCTAAGAAAAGTGAGGCGATGAAACCAGAGGATTAAATTCATTTCCAGAAATGATGAATAGTTTTCTATGAACCAAAAAATACAAAATGAACCGGACATTATTCTATAAAAATTTTTATGGGAAGCTAAGCAGGCAGGAGGTGCCTTGATCCTTGGCCTTAAGACAACCCAACCATCAGGCCGTCTGGGAGTTCAAACACCCAATTGCCAGCTCTGTGACTCCATCGGTGCTGACCATGGAGTACAAAGGAGCCAGGTGGCTCGCTGTGGTGGAGAAAGCCATCTCCTTGTCTTAGTGGTCACTTGTCTGGAGAACAGATGGATTTCTTCTCTGGAGAATCCAAGAGCCACAATACCACAGACAACTCTGAAAGTTGTCTCCATCCAACTATAAAGCAAATCATATTATATAAGATTTCTCTCCTTTTTTTTTTTTTTTCTTCATGTAAACTCTTTCCATTCAGTTCTACTAAATCCTATCTTCTTTTGAACTCACAGACATTAACGCAAAATCAGAATTACTTCCAGAGGCACATGTAGAATTACACTGGGATAAAACTGGTATAACAGCAGAATCACAGAATGAGTTTTCCATTTAAGAAACACAGAAACTGTGGTGATCATCGTGAATCTTACTCTATTTTGGCACAGTTCCTAAGAAAACAGCATGCTCACTCTACAGGATAACTTTAAGAGATCAGAACCTGAAACCACATCCCCTTATATGGTTAACATGTCCCATTTACAATTTGTTTTAAGAATATTTAAAACTAATAATACTACAGAAAACAACTATATTTTGATTCCATTATGTTCGTCTCCAAAGCACATTGAAGTGGCCAAGATACAGAGCACCAAAAGCAAATTTTAAATTCAAACATGGACTGTCAATATTAAATTTGGACTTTGAGATTTTTTTAGATAACTTTATATAAGTCATCCCTATAGGGAACAGAAGTAAGAAATATCTAATTTCTGTAAGATACTAAGGCACTGTGATTTACAATATTTGAATTGACCATGAATGTCTGGTTAGTGATGAATCTCAGTTCATTTCAAGCAACAAGAATGCTTGAAAATAGTTGTCTTTACTTGAGAAGACTTTATAAACAGACGGAAGCAATGCTTGACAAACAAGTTATTCATTTGGGAAGCTCCTCTGAGCTCTATTTAATAGGAACTCAAATTAATTTCCAAATATCATTTAACTAGTCTTTGATGTGGTATATCACATCTTTATCAATGTAACAGCAATTAATTAAATTTCTGATGTAGGCATTACTATTTCTTTCCAGTCTAGGAACAGTGTCAAATTTTCTTTTTTGCTTCATTTTTGTGTCTTTTTTCTGTCCTTTTTGCCTAAAGACAAGTTTGTATCTAGCACATTCTCTCTTTATTCATCTGTTGCAAACTTCTGGTTTCTCTAAGGAAACATCAAGTTCTGTTCTTTGGTACTTCAGATTTGATTATTGACTCTATTACATGTAGAACTGTCTCCCAAAGCTCACGTATATCAGGACACGACAAAAACATACGGTAAGAGTCTCCCACATGCCGATTACAGATCCTGCACTCATTATATTCTCTTGCTCCCAGATGATTTGATATCCCTTATGGCTAATGCCTCCAATGCAAGAACTTGAACAGGATAACTTAAAAACTGCATCTTGCACTGCTTTTTAATTCCCCCTACCAATCTTAAACTAACTCATTTCTAGTACACATAGCTTGCTATTTCCATTGCTTAACTGTTTACCTGCTGCTTCAAGCATTGTGTAGGCAAAGTAGAAATGTAGGCATACTCTGGAAACAGCAGCTCTACAACGGGAAACTAGTGTGTTCCAATATAATACAGGATCTTTCAATATTTGAGTCCAGCTTTCTTACTCAGACTGCAAGTGTTGTCATTGGCTTCAATACAGTTCCTCATGCGACTATAAGCATTCCCCAGATTTAGAAAGGGCCTCTAAATCTGTCCTTACAGGTTAGGATTATTATGTGCAGTAAACAAGCTGATGTGTTCAGTACAAAGTTAACAAGGGGGAAAAAACCTTAAATTATATGAAAGGACTTTTAAGGATGATCTTTGAAAGGGGATACAGAGGAGAGCAAAACAGGAGACGTTACAGACTCCAAGAGGCACAAAGGAAGACAAAAGCAGCTTCCAAACTAGTGAGGGGTGGAGCAGGTGAACATTTCCAGAGTAAGGGCACTGGAGACTATCCCATTCCATGATGTTTAATGGCCACGTCCATGAATGCTCTTGTAAATGTGGCAGGTAATGTCGACATGGAGCCAGATAAGAATGACATGCTGGCACCAACTCTCTTAGGTTAGAAAAATGTGTAATTAGAAGTCAGTGAGTTTTCTACAACAAGCAAAGTAGCAAACTGCTACTATTACCTGATTGTATTCTTCATTCATACTGTCGAAACTTGAGCTGTCTGTCACGTAGTCATTGCCACCACCAAAAATGACATGTATGCAATTAAAAATATTTAAGATGTTAACAATTGTTTGAATTTTGGATTATGCTTGTCAGGGTCTGCTAGATATACAGACCACATACAATGTTTCTGCTTTGTGACTGAACGTACATTTAAATCAGGTTCTGTAATTAGACTTGTTGAATTAGAATTTGCTCTTCACAAATGTTCTTCAGCCTTTTTCTAAAATTTCTGGTTTTTATAAGTAGATAAATTTATTACAGTGTTTATTAATTTACATAAACAGAATGCAAATTCAGTCAAAGCAAATGAGTTTCAAAACTGAAACTGAAACATTTTGCAGTATTCATCCCTCTTTACTTGGGAGGCAGCCAGATCTCAAGAGGTTACCATCTCAACTCAGTAAAGCCAAAGATGTTCAGACCAGCGTTCAGTATGCTGGGCAATTATCTGGTCAGAACGGCCTTGCTTCTGAGGGCTTAACTCATCACTGGGTTTAAGGATTTCTTATGTAGCTGCTTTAATGAAAATATCCTTGTCCCTTGCTAGAACTGAGGAAGGTTTAGTACCAAGGCCTATGCTGGCTTTATTTTTAGGGCTGCTTCCTATTCTTTCAGGCTGTGCCTCTTCTTTCTGGAATCTCCAAGTTACAGAAACCTCCAGGAACTCTGCCTTCCTTTCACATCAGTTCTCCCTCCCCTGTTCCTTTTTCCTTCTATGTGAGTCTAAGTCTCTAACAGACCCATTTCCACAAGGTGAGATATGGAGAATAATGGAGGAAAGGAGTTAAAGAAATCCTTTTTCATGGCATATGATTCATTACAAAGAGAACTCTACACTCTTCCCTTCAGCTTTGTAAGGTTGCGTTGGTTCATTGGATCAGTACCAGGTGAATCTCCAGATAATACCGCACACAAAGCCAGGGAGTTCAAATCCTCAAATGGCACTACCAACAGGGTTGGGATTTGAAATTGAAAAGGTAGTGGGGGTAGGGGGTGCACTCTTTTTTCCTCAGGCTTATTGCAATAAGAGTGGAGACAGAGGGTAATTGGTCTCTATTGTTGCACTTCTTCGAAGCAAGAGTTATAGCAAGAAAGTGCTGTGAGACTGCAGCCTGCAATATCATGCTGGAAGAGTAGGTGTGCAGTATGAGATAGTGAATACAAGGGAAACACAAGACTTGCTTCTTTTAATAAATATATCATTTTAAACCTGGTATATTAATGACATTTTACAAATCAACTCCACACCTGCTGTCGAAGTCAGAGTCTTCATTAGCATGCATTTCACTATTTGGGTGCTTGGGGTTTGCAATTTATGCATTTGCCTATTATTCATTAAAGAGGATTCATTCAAGCCCACACGTTCAAAGACAATTAGGTAGCAAGACTTCCTAACACTCCAGCTACAGAGAATCCCCCCTCTCAACTGTTTCTTCCTCTCCCCAGCCTCCTGCATTGTTAATTTAGAGCTCTGGAAACCTTCACAAAGGCTATTTAACATAACCACTGCAGTGTGCTCCAGGCAGAACACAAGTGGCCATACAGAGCAGAACAGCATTAGCTCCCAGAGACCACATGGTGGAGTAGATGTTTACAGAATGAGCACTGCATGGTGTACTGACATAATTTTAAATAGTACATGACGGTTAAAGATGTGTTTCTCCATTTTCTGTGTAAACAATGTTAAATAAGAATAAACACAAAGGGATATTTTCTCCTTCTGATGAATACATGCATTTATCAGAGCCGGTAATAGGCGTTACAGACACACACACCAAGGAGAACACGCACGCCCACCCGACACGGGCAGACTCCCTTCTCTGATCTTCAGGATACATCTCAATTCTAGTGTTTCACTCTCCCTACACACCTCGGGCCCTCAGTAATGCCAGAAGAATTCCTGGGCATGACACAGAATGCTGGAAATAAAAACCCATCCTGCAGTTAGGAGAATCACGCCCTGTGAGCGTGCCCGAGATGTAAGATGGTAAGATCCTAGCACTAGTGTATCTCATCCCTGCTGTTAGCATAGGACTAATTTTTCTGCATGGTGCTCAGTCCAATTTTTAGTTGTTCAAGGGACGGGGCTTCCAACCCTCCCCAAGTCACAATTTAGGCGAAGTTGTCCCATAGGAAGCGCGTGTCTGGCCCCATCCGTGGCTCTCCGAATGAACGCTCTGCAGGAGCAGGTCTCATCTGTGCTGCCCCTGGAAGGTGTTCTCAGGACTAACCCCCAGCTGCGCGCTGAGTCACACTGGCACATCAATCTTGCACCCAGATGCTTTAACCAAGTTACTGAGAACACCTACAGTTCTTCCATTTTAAAAGCCTGATTCATTGTTTGGCCTTTTCAAAACCAAACATATAATTGACTTAATGGGAGGAACACAGCGGGTTTTTTCCAACTTTTGGATCCCAAAAAATTTCCACTGCAGTCATGGACCCTTTAGAAATTCCACATACATAGACCATAATGCAGTATTATATGAACTTTCTTTTCCGATGTTGTCAAGGTTTAAGGCTGGTCTGACTATTATACAGACAACAGATGCTCTCTATTAACCCTATATTAACCCAGAAGGGAAAAAGAAAAGGGAGAGAGACTTATAGGTTGGAAAAATTAAAACAGCTGTAATGAAACAATAATAAAGTATAATACCATCAATGGGAAACAATGGAATATATATACAAGTGTATGCAAACCCAATATTGAGCTCCCCTGATAATGATCCCGCCATCCCAGATGCTGCAGGGCAGGCTCTGGGAAAGTCCCAGACTGGACTCAGTGGCAGATGGGAACTGGCTCCAGGAATGCACGGATTGGGAATGCACAGATCAGGATCAAAGGCAGAACGGATAGAGTCCTCCTTGGATGCTGGCCACAGAAGAAGAGAGCTTGACCCTCACGATCCCTCAGCTTTATACTGAGCATGATGCATATGGGATGGAATACTGCATTTGGTCACATTTGGGTCACCTGTCCGGCCCCCTCCTCCCTGCAGGAGGGTCGCAGGTGTCACCTCTTGTCCACCCTTTCCAGTGCGTAAGTTTAGCAGAACCGAGTAACTACCTTGGTTTCCATAGGAATAAGTATAAGCAAGAGCCTTTCTGCATACCATCCCTAGCGTTAGTCCAGCAATAACTATAAACATCGAGCTTATCACTCCTAGAAGCAGACACTGTTTGAAAAACATGCAGTTAATTTCAGAGAGTGCAGTCTCTTAGAAGAGATTTAAATGAAAAGTAAAATTACTAAAAAGAAATTTGGTTCTGTCCTAGCTCAAACCAGGACAGATGAAGTCCAAAAGCCACCTGGAACTCATGGATCACAAGCTGTAAACCACTGAGAAAGAGAATTTCAACTTCACACGTGCTCAGTTTACTGGACTCCCACCTTTGTGAGTGCCATCAACAGGTCAAGCTCCTCGAGGCCCTCCTGCCCTGTCTGCCTGACACTTCCACACAATGCCCTAATCCTGTCCCATTAGAAACCTTTCCCTTCAGACAGGCAGACCTTCTTTAAGCAATGTTTTTCTTCACTATTCTACCTTCCTGGCTTTTTGTTGCCTTTGGCAGGTTGGGTGGAGATAAGGTAAACTCCTCACAGTGGTTCACAGAAAACAGCGAATACGCACGTGAGCTTTCTGGAGACATCACTCATCTTGAACCATACTTTTGCCCCCACTTCTGCCCCTTCTCAGACTATGTAACTAATCTGTTACACAACACACCTCACAATTATTAGTGAATACTCCAGCTGCTGTAGAATGACATTTCCCCACATTACAACATGTATTTCACATACTTCTCGGCAGATGAAGCTGGCATTGTTGCTCAATCTACTCACCTCCAGGCAAGAAGAAAGGAGTGTCATGTTCCATTATATGAACACCTCCAAAAGATCGTTCAGCTCTTACTATCAGACCTATTACGTACAGAAAGCTCAAGGAGCCACCCTTAGTATCACAAAGTTGAGCTCTTAAAAGTTTGTATGTGCCACAGCTGCACAGATACATATACCTTCATTCAGCCCTGTATCTGTCACTATTATGACGCAGCCTTTAACCACAGGAGCACGGGGTGTTTTTCCACAAGGCTCTTGCTTTATTCTGTGCACAGGACCAACACTGTTCATTAATGAATGGATTATTCAATATTTTGGCTTTTCCTTATTGTTCAATATGCAGCCCTAGGCTCCTGCTTACTGCGTGCTACTCAAAGCCTGCTCTGAGAACAGAGCTATTCAGTTCTTCATGGCTTTTCTAAAGTGCTTAGCGCTGCAAGAGACAACTGCTTTATAAACACTGATGGACTAATTTTCCCAACAGCACTGGTACAAGAGGGGACTACACTGTCCCCAATTCACAAAAGAGCAATTGGGACAAAAAGAAACTTACATAAGAGACACATGCGAATTTGTGCCACCGCATCTGAGAGGCCAAGGACAAGGTTTTTGTTTAAGAGAAATTAAATTTATATAGCATGTTACGTGTTCGACATCTAACTTACTCTGATTGGATTGAAGCAGACTGTACTCAAGGCTTCTCCAAATCTGATCCCAAAATAGCAATGTGAGTGGATAGAATATGAGAAATATCCAAACTTCTGGAATTAGGACAGCCTGAGGTTACTATAAAATGGTAAGACCTTACTAGATCATGAATGGGTTTTGTGTGTTTTTCAATTCTACCTAAATTCAGCCATTTTGCTTGGCTTTGGATCCCAGTACTGCTGCATTCAGTGGTGTCTGAGAACCTGCTCTAGTACATGGTATTTAAGGTTAGCACTGTACCTGATCTTGCCCTTAATCTCCCAAATAGGATTAAATAGGGAAGAAGGTAATTTACAGGATGTGGGAAAAAGGACTAGCCACTTGGGAGGAATATAGGAATGTTGTCAGAGCATGCAGGGATGCAACAAGGAAGGCTAAGGCCCACTTGGAATTGAATCTGGCAAGGGAGATCAGGGACAAGAGGAAGGTCGTCTTCACATACATTGGTAGCAAAAGGAAGGCTAGGGAAAAGGTGCGCCTGCTGCTGAATGAGGCGGGTGCCCTGGTGACAGGATGCAGAGAAGGCGGAATTATTGAATGCCTTCTTTGCTTCAGTCTTCACTGCTAAGGCTCGCCCTCAGGATACCAGTCCCTGCAGGTAAGAGAGAAAGCCTGGACAAATGAAGACTTTCCTTTGGTTGAGGAGGATTCCGTTAGAGAGCACTTAGGCGAATTGGACACCCACAAATCCATGGGCCCCGACAGGATGCGCTCACGAGTGCTGAAGGAGCTGACAGATGTTATTGCTAAGCCACTCTCCATCATCTTTGAAAAGTTGTGGAGAACAGGAGAGGTGCCTGAGGATTGGAGGAAAGCCAATGTCACTCCAATCTTCAAAAAGGGCAAGAAGGAGGACCCGGGAAACCACAGGCCAGTCAGCCTCACCTACATCCCTGGAAAGGTGATAGAACAGCTCATGCTGGAGGTCATCTTAAAGCACATGGAGGAGAAGATGACTATCAGGAGCAGTCAAGATGGATTCAGCAAGGGGAAATCCTTCTTGACCAATCTGATAGCCTTCTATGATGGCATGA
>VZSC01013973.1:178967-208712 GCA_013398225.1 Steatornis caripensis
GGGGGGTTGGACTAGATGATATCTGGAGGTCCCTTCCAACCCCTACCATTCTGTGATTCTCTGAAATAATTACTCCACTGCATTACAGGCTACCAGACTATTTGTATCCAGAACATCACTTATGCACAACTGCATAACTTATGCACACTTACGCACAACTTATGCACACTGCACAAAGGCAGTGATGCTACCACACATTCTCAATAGGTCATGCCAAAACAGCCAGAAGTCCATCTCCGTCATCACAACGGCCTCTTCCTCTCTGATATTCTGAAGCGAGGGTTTGACTTGATACCAAAACTGTCAAGAAGGTGTCTGCTATTCTGACGAGATGGCAAGCAGAAAAGCAATGTAGGACTGGCAAACTACTGGCTGAATACTAACTAGCAAGCCTTAACTGCTCAGCACCAGAGAGCACCATTGCTGGCTTCCTTTCATGTTTGCTAACAGGCTCTAACACACTTATGTACTTCTCACTCCCATACACAGCCAGAATATCTATTGTATTCCTGCATAGTCTTGCCATGTCTGTAACTCGTTCCACTTGCAAATGACTTTTTGGATACGTAAGCATCCATCTATTTTTGGTTGGTGGGACAGAAGGCCCATTTTATTGTCTCTGCATAGCGTTACTCAACCCATACACATCACCTGCAAGCAGCCTACCCTTGCTTCATTAGTTAGCATGTGTAATTTTCATTAAAAGTTAGGGCCAGGGATATGTCCATTAGCCAGGCACTCCAACGCAAAGTCTCTTTACCACTACTGAGTGAAAAATTTACAATTGTATGGACAGTTCTGAACAAAACCTCAGGTCTCATAATATTACAGGAGAGGGCATAATGTCCCAGTGGTTCACACAGCGTGACAACATGAGACTTAAGACGTCTTATGCAACCTAGGGAAAAATTGCAATGCCTCAGTTCTTCTTTTGTAAAAATAATTATATTACCGACCTTCCACAGTGTTTTGAGAGCAAATACATGAAGGATTATGAAGTACTTTGGTGCTAACAGTGATGGAAATATATTAGGCTCTATAGATGGAGATTAAGTGATTTATGGGATTGCAGAAAGGTTTTCTGACCGACCCTGAATTTTGGTGAGGTTCACTTCCAAAAAGATTGCACTACTTCACACTTAAACGCTTCTGTAATGCCTGTAAGAGCAATAAGATATCCCAGACCATTTTATGAAAGAAATTTTCTGATGGTTTGGGTGAACAGGGGGGATTGTGTAGCATTGTTTTGTTGTATCAGTGAACACTTCCTGTTGCTCCTTCTACTCCCAAGTCCCTGTAATTAAAGATTTTTTCCTCTCAAATGTGTCTCTATTCTCACTTTAATTTTCAAGGTCATCTAGCCCACTGGTGTGTTACATATTGCTGTCTAATTAAAGAGAGAAGATTAACCTTACTCTATTAGATTAGTTTAGTACCTGCCAGCTGACTAGTCTGCATTAGCAAACGGACAACCTGGCCAAGTCAGTTAAAAAAAAAACAAACCCCACAACAAAACCAAAACCCAAACAAAAACCACACCAAAACCCCAGAACATTTCATCCTGGGAAAGTCCACTCTGAGCATGATGTAAATGTTCTTCTCATAATCACTGCTATGATAAAATAACATACATTTCATAACAGAAATAATACCAGTGTCGTGTTTGTCACATAACATTTCAGAAGATGGCAGGGAAGCTATAAAGCCCTGATCTATCTCTGATTGCAATCAACAAAAAGCCCAGATGCTTTCAAAGGGAGTTAAAGCAGGCTCAGATCTTTTCCAATCACTTGTTAATTTAAGGGGCAGACTTTTACTTTTACTCTGAGCTTCACTGTGTGGTATTGCCTCAGCCCAAACAACACAGAGGAAGAACTATTTGACAGCGTGGTGGTCTCTGTTCCATTACCAATTTCTACCTCAAATCACTTAGACTTTATATTTTCCACCAATCCCATCAGTTAAGCATGCTATACACCCTAGAAAGCAAACTACCTGGCAAAAAAATATTTCTCATAATACTCCATGACATCTCCTCTCACTAACTCAAAACAATGTATGAGGGGATTTGGTGCCATCACATGAGATATGGGTCAGCTGTCTGATACGGATGCTTGTCCAATGCAGAAGAATGGGAATGTAAAGCACTCCAACTGTAACTTCTATCAATCACTGCAATGCACCAGCAGAGTGTGATTTGATACCAAGCCAAGCTGAAACTACACATTTTGATTCCAGAGCACTGAAACATCTCATTGCAATGAAGAGTGGTACAATGAAACATTAGTTTGAGAATCCTGATGAGAATATTAAATCTGAAAAATTTAAACCTTCAGGGATTTGGGGCGTTTCCTTTTTTCTGCTATTATCCCTCACAAACAGGCACTTTGGGGGAAAATTGGTCAGAAAAGCAATTTCTGTCTACTAGTTAACAGCAAATTTTATTATTATACCCTTTTCTGTGATATATGCAACAATTACTGAAGACTTGTATCAGTTGAAGAAAGGAGGTGAGGATGAAACACCATGCCAGACTAAATCTTCAGGTAACTGTTACACAGGTAGACCAGGAAAGATTTCAGGCAGAAGCTGATCTTAGCATCCTTCTTATCCTACCCTATACATTGAGATTGCTTAATCAAAAAAGCAGTTGTTTTGCCTAAATATTAATGAATGAAAGATTTCTTGTCAGTTCAGTCCCTTGAATCAAACCTACCGTGCAGAGCTAATATTCTTCTCTTACATAATCTTTTGAGACTTCATCCAATGTGAAATTATGACATGCCACTGCAGTTGGATTTATATATCTCTTCTCATCCTTAGATACTTCACTTTTAAACTCAGCTGTACAAGGCCAAGAGCCTCAAAGACAAGACTGCATCTTTTAGTCTAACTATCTCTCTGGAATTATGGTCTATATTATTTTTCTAGTGACTCCCCCCTTTTAATAAGCCAGAAATTGCTGATGAATATTGAAGTAGTAATATACATTGGTACATTAAAATCATGTAACCAAACTGAAACAAAAGAGCTCAACTGTATGTTGGTTCACTGCAACCTCACCCATTGTCACTCAAAAAGTAAAGCAAGTAGGAAGAGCACAAGCCCAATATTACTTTAGCCAAGTTTTATAGGAAAAATTATATTCACTCCAGTAGCACCTCTGAGAAATTCTTACACCTGACACTGTCAGGATCACAAATGCGAGAGTCGGTCTATGTCATCCCCTGCTGAGATGGTGAATTTTATACCTGTCCTCTCAAGCACGTTATATATGAAATGAAAGACACCACGGCAGTGGAAGGAAATTCAGTGCAAGATTGTCACATGGTTAAAAAGTAGAAAAGCTTATGTTCTTGTGCATGCTGCAGCACTCCATACCTTTTGCTTTTCCATGCTGGTTGTTTTCAGGGCTCCACTTCCTCACCACATCTGTGCTAGAGCAACAGAAGTGCTACTTTTCAGTCTGCCTTCTTAAGAAAAAAGGCTTGAATAACCATATTGAGCATGCACAAAAGTGTGGTTTTGCCAACCTGTCCTTCTATGCCTGTACCCCATCTAACTCTTAAACCCACTGGCCAGTTTTCACTCAATTTCACAGAAAAGGACATAATGATAAAGAAGCTTATGTGTCATGTACATATAAAACGTGTGTCTGCATGTGTGCATAAGGAGAAAAGGTCAGCCTTAAGGAGGGACATGAGCTTCAAGATCTTTTGTAAATTCAGCCAGGCCTGAGGTCTGCTCTTCATCTGGCTCCCTGTGCACCTCTAAATGGATGAGAGATGAAGTTCAGTGACATGGCAGTGCCAGGAGAACTGGTCCTGGTAGACAACCAGCCATTTTTATCCATGGAGGTTTTCAAAACTTGACTGTAAAAAGCCCTAAGTAATCAGCATAACACGGAAGTTATCCCTGCTTTGAGAAGGGACCTGGACTGAAGACCTCCAGAGGTCTACGTTAATTTTTTTCCTATAATTCTATGAAAGTCTCAAACATAGAGAAAGTTTCAATTGCTGCTCATACCTCAGTGGACAGCAGAGAACCCAGCTGTGGGACAGAAGACTTCACAGACTCATGGAATAACTTACCTTTCTTTATGCATATTTGCAGCCTCACACAGTTCAGCACCCTTGAGATACGAACTTACAGCAAAAATGTACAATGAATGCGAACATATATGAATGGTAAGTGGAGGAGCAAAAAAATTTCAATTTCAAGCTTTCATGGCTTAGCATAAACAAACATGAAACAACTCATCCTCAGAATATAGAGGTGGGAGGGGGATATTGACAGTGTCCTCTAGACACACAGGGAGACTGAGAACTAGGGAGCCTGGAGTGAAGGGAATGTTTCAAAAACCATTTAAAGCCTTAGGAAAGTTAGCAGCAAAGATGAGGCTTGCCTGATTCATTCACTGGGGCTGTAACAACAATTCTGTTCATACATTGCTACCCCCTAGATTGCCAAAAATAAGCCATCTCCGTCAAATGTTGCTTTTTCCTTAACAAACACAACCTTTTAAAATCTCAGTTAATATTCAGAATGGGTGAACAGATTTTGGAAAAATAAGAACAGCCTAATAAGTTCCTAAAGAAATCTACAGAAATAGCTTCTAAGAACTCACATTGAGCTAAGTCTCTTTATAAGACTGCAAAGTCTGTTTGAATTTTATATTTTCCCCTCTTTTACTTTTCGTAAATTCATCCTCTGCCAATATCCAAGCTGACATGGGACTAAAACTCAAAATACTGTTCTGAGCTGGGGTCCCATTTCTATACTTTGTAATTGATAGACTGTGCAGTGATCTTGTAGTGATTATGAAGTTATTAGGGAGATGGCTTTCTTCTGTTACAGATTCTTGTAGACATTCATTTGAGCTGTAAATGGACAAAGTAAATTCAGCTCTTCAGCTGATTTGCCTATTAGCTTGCTGTTTCCCACAGTAGTAAAAGCAACTGTGTAGATTGTTGCTCACTGCTTTAGCACCCGCAGTGCCTCCTGTGGTAAATCTGTTTCAAAGCACTGCTGACAAAACCGAGTAACACTAGTTCAGACTACAACCCTAAGCTGCTAAAACCACTGCTTCTGATATGATGAAGCAAAGCGCCAGTCCTTGTTTTCCCAACTCATCCCGCAATGTCATCTTCCTGATGGGGTTCTGGAGTCAGTCCCTTCAGCTATACTCTGCCCTGCAAAGTGCTTCAATATTTGGCAGGCAACACAGAAAACTCATATCTGGTGGACAGTACTGATATCTGGTTTGTTCAAGCTAACACTAGGATCTGAGTGGTGTGGCTTCTACTGTGGACTGATTTAGTTCTTTGATTTTGGTAGTTAGTGCTCTCACCTTCAAATGTTTTAGAAGCTGACTCTTGCTCTTGCTTCATGACAAAAAAAATACAAGGCAACTTGTTCGTAAAGGCTCATGAAATGGGATTACTGGAGGCATGTAGCGAAAAGAGCAATTCTCTACCTTCAAAGCCAAACGATTCCTCTACATTGGCTCGACCTGAATGCCTGCCAAGAATATTGTGGTATCCCTATCTGAAACTCACAGGGCAGAATTAATAAAATAAAACAAACTTTGACAACAGTGAAATGAGTCACCCTGACCATGCATGTGCTTGAAAGAGGTTCAGGCTTACAAAATGAAGTGGGTCACCTGTAATGGAAGCACATAGAAAAAATATTTTCATGGCCAGGAAAAGACGAGATGAAAATTACTGTCTCCTCTTTAAAAGAAAATTTGTTGAAGTCTGGAAGACAAGAACACAAGCAAAGAAAAAACCAAAACAAAACAGCCCAGAAGAGCTCTGAAAATCCAATCTTTCCTAACAGCCTCTGGAAAATGGATAACCTATGCGTGGTATGATTTAATTTCTCTGTTTCATCACCCTAGTGGTAGCATCTTGTATGAAACTCTGGTTTATGAATTGAGTTTTGAGAGGGACCAGAGAGAACAGGAGTTATACCAATCTAATCAGGATGTGACAAACACATGCATCAAAATGTTGCATTGTCAAGATGCAGAAGCCACTTAATTCCAGAAAGATTTTAAAGTTGAGAAAGTAGTTTTGGCAACAGGATTAGAAACGATGAGAAGGAAGATGAAAATCCAGGTGGAGGAAGACAACACAATTTTTTTCAAAAGATCTTTTCAAAAATTAGGCCATGTTCCTACACAGTTTCTGTCTAACTTCTTATACAAACCTATGTTTTGTTCAAACAAAGGACACAGGTGCCTTCTTCCATTTATTCCATCTATTTTCTGAACATATGATAATAATGGAATAAAAGATACATGAACTAAAATAAATAACACCATAGTAAACCCCATAAAACCCATAGGATAAAACACGATGCAACATTCTGAACAAAACATCCAACAAAGTAGGTTAAATACAAAAACAACATGCTAATGTCATTGCCACACAGCAAAGAAAGAAACATGCTAATGCCACTGCCACATGGGAAAGAAAGTAAGATTAATGAGATTGCTTTGTAATGGCTTCTAAACAAAAGCAGATCACAGTAGTAGTCCATGATTATCAATAACATGGGACTAAATCAGAAAGCATGTGCATTTGAGAGAGATGACATCAAATGCTTCCTTCAAAAGAAAAAGAACATCGCAATCACTTTGTATTTCCTTGGTCTCAGCTTGCATTTCCTAGCTAAATACTGAAGATAGCTTCACAGGATAAGTACAGATTAGCAAAATATTCAAGGTGATTGAATGGATTAGTATTATTGTTTAGCACAATGCAAGGTGATAGAAAAATACACAGAAAAGAAAGATCTGGTAACTGGACAGCCACTTGAAATTATGCAGCTCACACACTGAATTTTTACCTTTTTTGTAACATCATCAAATGTCACAGTAGATGCCTGAAAACAATTCCAACTAAAGAGTGAGATTTAAAGCTGGGGATCTTGAGGAACAGGTGGACAAAAACTCCTAAGTAAACTGCTATCTTGTTCATCACACAAATAGAAAACACATATGTTAGTGCCGGAGGCAAAAATAACATGTTCTAACAAACTACACATAACAAAAGATCTGAAGAAACATTTGTCTGGGGGGGAGGGGGAAAGAAAAAAATAATTTAAACGCATGTAGAAAAGTCCAAATTATCTTAGGAGGAATTCATCCTGCATTAAATCCTAGTCAGGTAGAAAGCATAAATGCATGGCACCCTCACCATTTTGGCTACCATAATCACGCCCAGCAGCTTGCTTTCTGTTTTCCCCACCCTCATGGAGATCCACGCTTTAGTTACATGTTTACTGGTGTGTTGTCAACCCCTTAGGTCACAAGAATGCAACACCTTATCACATAGACAGACTGTTTCACGGTGTGATGTTTCATTTATTTCTAGGTATCCAACATTAATAGAATGAAGCTCAGGTCAAACTATAAACAATTCCACACAACCTGTAATTAGGGATGGAGATTTTGCATTCAGACATTACAATTCTACACAGTTTTCTTGGTTTCCAGAACCAAAGACTTTGTACTTGAAGAGCTAAAACAAACCCCCTAAAATTCAGACATCTACAGTTTACTTTTCACTGAGGTTCTTGGAGCATTCCATAAACATTAATGAAATGTCCTCCAATGCTTCAGTGAGGCAGGTGCATAGTAGTAGTCTCACTCTGCAACTAAGACGACTGAGAAACACAGGGAGATTGAGTGAATCGTCCAAGATCATTCTAGACTTGTCTGACAGAGTCATAAATAGAAATCAGGACTCTGCAAAAAGTAAATAGATCACCTCACTCCCTGGAAGAAGCAGCAAAATATTTCGTTAATTTTAACGGCATGCATCCTTCCATGCTTCTGGGTTACAGCCAGGCAAGGACATATCACTATTCTGAGCAAGGTCATTCCCACAGGAAGTCCAGGCACACCTTCAGCCATAAGTAATGTGTGCAAAACCCACACATCTTCACAAGAATTTCATTTGAATGTTTAAGATCCCAGATAGTGGTATAAGGATTTGAGAGATCTCAATGAGCCTTATTTATCTGAAGAGAACCCCAGTGCCAAATTTACTCATATTTTCTCATGGCTACTTATCAAGGCAGAAACAAACATCAAATGACATTCACCAAGTGGAAAAAGGACAGCTATGTATGCCAGAGTAGCAAAATTATTTTCAGATATGAAAAAGCAACTTGCCCTAGACGGGGATGGGCAACTTTATCCAAGCTAAAAACAAATTAGTGTTTGTATTTCTCTCTCCCACGTAGCACAACAGCTTCATGGGGGCGGGGGGTGTACAAATTAATAAACCCAAAGAGTTCTGCTTGACCAAAACACTACAGATACCTCCCCACTCCCGAGAATGCAATATCCAGGCTTAACTGGAAAACTTAAAATGTATTATTTGGGCTAAAAAGGCTGTTTGCTTTTTACTTCTCTTGACAGTTTTGACAAGATGACTACCAGATGGAGGTTCAGAGATAGATGTAAAGCAGAAAAAGGCTAATTATCAACTTTTTGCTCCTTCAGAAATATTTGAAACTGCTTCCCAGTAATGAACAGTACACAAGCATATCCTTGAAAACTGAAAGGTGGCTTACCTGAGGGAATCAGCACATAATTTGGGACAATTCTCAAACAAAAAAAGTGTCTCCAAATTTGTGTTCATGGTTCTTCTGACCTCCCCCCACCCCCTGAATTATAAGTCAGGACTTCAGTTTGCCAACACCAGCATTCTCCGCATCGGCACAAAACATCCTCGGCAGCCATCTCTGTGGCTATACTGCTCTGCAAACTAGGATCACTAACCTGGCTCATACTTTGCCCAAATTGGGAAAAAAAAAAATTAACATTGCAAAACCCCAAAGTTCTACTGCAAACAGGGGGCATTTGATTTTCATTAATCCTCTGTTGCAATAAAGGGACATTTTGAGACAAAGTCTGACATCACAAAGTCTCTTTAGCTGTGTTTGCGTCTTTCTCCCCTGTGCCATGCTGCTTGCTTTAATATTTGAGCAGATCCAAGAATTTTTGAAAAGAGGAGAAACTTTCAAACTTAAGAGACCGAAGGGAGTACTACACAGAGCAGTAGCCAGCCCTGGACACAATGGAACGTACGCATTAAATGAACTAGACGGTTGTGGGCAAAAGTGGGAGGAAAAGGGATTATGCAAAAGCACTATGACAAATGGCAGCAAATGTATTAGAGTCACAATTAAAGAACAGAAGTGGCAGTGGGGAAGATGTATAAAATCAGTAGATAAGTTAATAGGATAAGAAACTAAGGACTGAGGATACCAAAAGGTAAGGGAGTGATGAAAAGCAGGATGAGAATAAAAGGGATAAATGTGGAAGGGAGGAGGAGCCGAGCACACAGCTGGTCACTAAAAGCAGAGAGTGCCTAGCCAGAAGACAGAGACATTCAGAGTGTCCAGCGGATACTGTGTCACTGTTTATGACATACAGAGAATGGGAGCAATCACAAAGGTTGGCTTCTGGATCTATTGCTAGAGTGTCACCCAAACTCAGCCCGCAAATGTAGTTTTCTCATCATAACACACACAGGATTTCCAGGCTAAAATGAGACAAATCAGTAAAGTTGTGTTCAGAAATATCTCAAAATTAAAAGAAGGACAGATGGAATGAGGAAGCCATGGAGAAAGAAAAAAAAAATAAACCAAGATACTTAACACATTACTGAGACCAGTATATCAATGCCAGCATGACACTAGCTCATCACAAACGAGATACGTAAGTAGACTGTTGGTTTAGTCTTCTGTAGCAATTCTCATGAAAACACTTTAGTGCTAATATGTAATCAGACTGACCGTTCATGTACAGTTACAGTAGAGCCAGAACTAGAGTCTAGTTAGTGACAGCAACATCTGGTACTGACATTTATTTATTTATTTATTCTTTTTTAAAAGTATCATCCAGCGGGCCAGATCCACAGTCAATATAAATGGGTACAGCTTCGTTCATAAATGCATGCATGGGTATCAGTAAATTTATGGCAGCCGGAGAGCAGATCTTCTGACTCATGTTAAACAGTTTAAGAAAGGCAAGATAAATCTGACTCTAATCCCAGTCCCCTCAACTCCCGCAAGTTAACAAGGTTGGAGAAATCTGTTCATATGTCAGTTTAGCCCACTTACTGTAGAAGACACAAATCACTTCCTGGGAATGCCCCACTGACTACAGACAGATCTAAGCCACCAGTCTGGAGTAGGTGACTAACTTTTAGATGGCGAAGAGCTAAACGATATTAATCCAACTTGTAGTATTCAAAAAAGTATTTAAACTGTAGGTGGTGTTATACCAGCCAAGCAAAGTCCAGGTTCTATAGGGCAAGATCTGACAACATGAAGATAGTAATCCCTTAATCAGGTATACAAAGTCCGTCAGGCTTTTCAAAATACTAAAACCCCAAGGGAAACTTTGTCCTCAAGCAATTTCAAGTCAAGTTTCACAACCCAAAGAGGTGCACAGCTTTTTTCACCGAGTTTTCCAAATGGAGCATCCAAACCTTTGAAATTCTCTCATGGCTCATTTGTAGGCATCTCACAGCATCCCAGTGAGAGTGGATGAGAGGAATAACTGAAAATGGGACACGTGGGCATCAAAACAAGCAAATGACCCCCTCCTTTCTCTTTTTCTTTTTCCTCTGGTTCACACTTCTAAATGAAATCCCAGGCTGTCTTCCAACTGCTACTCAGAGCTGTCACAGAGAAGGAACACGTAGAGAGCACTTAAACGACTGACTGACCTATTTCCATCCTTGTCGATGCTGCTGCATCTAAATCCTTTGTTCTGAATTCTACACACATACATGCACACATGCACAGCAATTTTCCTGTATACTCCCATGAGGAACTACTTCCAAAGTCTAACCTCAGCTCCTAAAGTAGTTCTCTGTTGCCTCCCAAACAGCTGTTAACGCCACGGCCTAAGTGCCCTCCTTAATTAGGTTAACTTGTGGGAGACTATCCGTTGGGGGAGACAAGGAGAGTTTTGGCTCACTGACTTGTCTTCTCTTGTATCAGTTATGTTCTCTATTGGATGCTGCTCTATAAGCAAGGAATTTGTATACAAGGATAGTTTCATCTCTCTTAAAAATGCAAACACACAGAACACCACTGCATAGTGAATAAATCTAAAGGCACATAAACAGCTGCAAAGTTCTGGCAACTGAATTCATGTGCACAGCAAAAGACCACTGAAAAAACCACCCAAGTGGCTGGCCCTTTCCCACAGCACTCAACGGCAAAAGGTGTCCAAATATGAAGGGTTCCAAATCCTCCCTACCTCTTTTGCACTAAAAAAGTGAGGTCTGTTACCCTATATGCTTCTGTGCTACTGTATGTAGCTTCCCAGGAAGAAGCAGTCACTGTCTTGTGGATCTTGGCTGAACTTCAAAGATACAGAAAAGTCAATTGGATGAAATGAGACTTCCAAAGAAAAACTTTGTGTGAAAAGACCTTCAACAAAAGATTTTAATGAAAACTCTAATCCAAGGCGCTGCAACACAGACTGGCAGCAGCATTCTTGATATTGTAGTGGCAGCAATACTGGCACCAATACTTAGGGGGAAACTTTTTTAGTTGTTGTTTCTCCAAAATGTGTCCTTCTTATGCTTCCCCTCTGCTTTCAATTAAATGGTTTATAACATGAGAAATGAAAAATGTGTTAATGAAGGCAATATGGAACATTAAAAAAAAGATTCTTTTTAAATATGGTCACATTATCCTTTATTGGCCCCTGAAAAAGGATAAAGTAAATGTTGTTTCATTGTTATTTCTTGTTATAACAGTGCTCTGACACAAGTGAGTATAATTACTGCATGTGCAATTTTGTATCATTCTCTCAGTAAGTTTTCTATTTATACTTAATGTGTTTTTGCGTAGAAGGAAGCCCTGGTCAGCAGAGTGTCAAGCGCTGCAAAATGCTATCGATCTTCTGGGGAGTGGAGCACACTCCTGTAGGAGATTTTTAGAAAGCTATGCAGAACTGGACCAGAAAAGTAGACTTTGAGGAGCCCTGAAAACTGTGATGAACTTCAGAATATTCACATACTCTGAAAAGCCAGGGGACACCCTTAATCATCTAGGCTGACTTTTTAAAAAACTGGACCATCTGATGACATCCAGCTTCTACAGACACACCTCATAAGGGAGCAAAGAGTTAGTTCTTCATCTGCAGGGCTCATGAGATAATCTGTAACTTGCCTTGGTGGCTTGTTTCCCCATTTGAAACATTTACTTTCCTATTTGAAAGTTTCACTCTCCAAATATTTTTGTCATACCCTCCTCTGCTAAAGTTTTCAGTGCCTGCCTTGCCCCTCTGATTGAATGTGTGCATGATGGTGGTATCAGCTTCTTATATTGAACAGAATTATCTCCGTTATCTTGCACTACAAGATATGGCTTCCAGACCTCAGATAGATCTCTGCCGCGCTTTTCCTCACTCCATTTTAAAACTCCCAAAGCACAGTCAGTGCAACAAAGTGTATTAGCTAGGTGAGAGCACAGGATTAGCCTAGCGACTCGACCAAGCTCTTTCAGTATCTCAGTGTAGCCCGCATGCATGTCCCCTGAACTCTCAGGCAAATGCCACTCAAGCCCAGGTTAATAAAAGCTATCTAACAGTTACTCCACTCGAATAGTGGCAAAGGCACATCAGCCTGGTATAAGAAACCAGCAAGCAAATCACACCAACACAGAGTAGCAAGCAAGGAGAGACAGAAGGCCCCTCTCTTCCCTAGCAAATCATTAGCTGTGCTCAGAGCAGATTTTAGCTTACACTCTGGTTCTGTTTAAACCCAGGCATAAAACAGAGTATCAAATGTTATTATGAGTCTGCTCCCCACAGATATTCCCAAAAGTCTCCTGAACTCTGCCTCCTCTCAACTCAAGGACTGTCACACAAATTGTCACTAATGGCAATCTTCTGTCATTTCCTACTGGAGCTCACGTTTGGTATGTCCTGTGGGTTGTACACACCAGGTCCCTGCTTGCTGGTTATAAGGTAACTAATTCTTAATTTCTTGTTAGCAGATTCTGTCCCATGACGTGTTGCAGGAATCAATGGGAATTAGGCATAGATTACCTTTAAAACCAGGCCTCAGATTAGCTGCAGTCCAGGTACTCAAATTAAGGCAAGTGTCGTTGGTTGAAAGATAATTTAAGCGACAAAATCAGTGTGAGAATTTGCGCTAAGTCCTCTCTCAGGACTACATCTAGGCTCGTAATTCAATTAGGTTTTACATAAGTCAGACTTTCGCTCATAATCTCTGGGCAAAGGATTCGGTATTTTAAAGAGACAAAAAAGCAGATGACAGCACTTTCCCTCCTGTTCAAGTCTGCATATTAAAGGCTTGTTCTCCAGCTTTTTCAGGAGATTAGAAGACCAAGACTCCTACATACTACAGTTACAGAGGTAAGTTATATAGGCATATGCCCATTTGATGATAGCCCCTCTGAAGGTTTGTTCATTGGTTTTGGTTTTTTAATTTGGGATAAAGAGAGTTCTGAAAACAACGCAAAGCATGTTGATCTTTTAGGGCAACCTGGAAATAGTCTCCAGTGGAACCTTGAAACATGCAGCTGTTACGTTCTTGTTACTTACAGATGTAATGTTTTCTTGCAGAGACATCTAAGATCTTATTTGCAATGGCATCAACTGCTTCCAGAAATACATTTTCATATAAAATGACATCCACTTGTGTGCAGGAGAGCTACAAAGCTAGTTCTAGAAATCTGCCCTTTACCAGAAAGCCCTTTGTTGGTTTGTTTCTTTTTTTTTTTTAATTGATAACTCACAAGGAAACAGAAAAGTCCTATTTAATCGACAAAATTTTAGACAAAGGGAAACATTTCAAACTACATATACCAAATATTTCTGCCTTTTTTTTTAAAAAAGAAACACCTATAGAAGCCCAGGATTCCAGGCTGTTCCTGGGAGAAGTTTAACAGTCTCGAGAGAAAAAAAAAAAAAAGAAAAAAAAAACAGAGAGAGAAAGTACAGCAAGACATAATTCAGTCCTGCAGCTGAACACTGTCCTCCAAATTCCATTCCTCATACGCTATGTGTCCTGGGATGCCCCATCCTGTCCCAAATCAGATCCTTAGCTAACAGGACAGAGGCAGCTGCTCTAGTGCCAACACTGATGCATTTATGCCTGCCGGCAAACCCTTGGGAAATTTTACTTGCAGCTGGGTTAAGCCTGCTTGTCCTTTTGGACTCATTTGAGCAAAGGAACAAAATCTGGTGGCATTAGCTGTGTTAGGAAGCCAAGTTGTTTTCACCACTTGTGGGTCAGAACTAGACGCCTGGCTTGTGGGAGATGAGAAATGCCAAACAAAATGTTTGAACGGAAACATTCATGCATGCACCTGAACAGAAACAAGCAATAACACAGGAATCAAAAGAGAAAGCTTCACACATCTGAAAATCCACTTCCCCCCTCTATTCCATTTGAAAAACAACTGTAGAGTCTTTCCATGGGATCAATGGGGAGCTACAGTTTCAATTTAAAAGCCAAAAATGTCAAGATTGACTAAACATTTAGTCATCTGATTTGAGACATGCTATAGAAGGGCTCATATTTTTTAAAATGGCTAAACACTCTTCATCTGGACTCCAAAAGTCTTTGACATATCTCAGGTGTCAGCAACTAAAACTTCATCACCTGAAAACCACCAGCTACTTATGAAAACCTGAGTGCAAGCCTCCAAATCCAGTGCAGAACTAAGGGTTTCCTCATGAGTAGAACAGGACTGTCCGGCTGGGTACCTGCACACCATCCTGATCCAACAGGTTGTAGTGAGAAACTTATAGGAGCATGTGAAGAGCAGAGAACTGATGTTCAGACTCCATTTCCTTTGCAGTTTTCTTGAAGTACTGATTAAGAAACACAGAGTGGTATACAACAAAGCTCTTAATACCAACCAGTTATATTAAAGTAGTTCCAATCATGTAAATGACCACTTGGCATTTCTACTGTATTTTATCAATTTATCCTTGGCAGTAATTCTAATTTGCAAGATAAATTCTTCAGGTAATTAAATGGCAGTATGAACACATATACAGGGAGAAGTTTTGGCCATCTTAGTTAAAGTGATCACCTAAGACAAAATATTCTGTTCTTGACAGAACTAAATACCAGCTTTCACCTTGGCCACTAGTCAAAGTCACATTGAGACCATTTAAGAGCTCAGAGTTTAATACAGTTTATGTCCTCAGATACAGAAAAACACAGTATTGTTTCCAGGACTAAGTAAAAGAGATGTGGACTATCTGAGAGATCCATTTATAAAGAATGTGACTACACTATTTACTTTGTTCATGCCAGCACTTAGTCATGGCCTGCTTCCAACTTAATTAGTTGTTCCCAGTTTCATGTTCCAGCCTTTTGTTTTACAGGTTAGAGATTGTATCTTCTCAATTAAAGTTTTATTTTGACATGTTTGACCTAAAACAAAGCACCATGTCTGTAATGAATTTAACTGTCATTGAGGAATATGCAGGTACAAACCATTTCTGTTCATGCCAGCATTGATCAAACGGTCAAAGCTGACCTTTCTCCTGGCTTCTACAGACCTGGAAGAACTACAGGGCTTATAAAGATTCAGCCCAACAGCTTCTGTTTAAGGCAAGAGTTCAGGGAGGCATCAGCAAAAGTTAACTGGATTTTCTTAGAAGTTATGAAGTTTTGTGATGTTTCTTGCTTACCCTATTAAGCTTACACCACACCAAATCATAAACCTCTCTGCATTGGACAGCTGAAAGAAAAAGCCTCTAGCTTCCACTAATTCTAATGGAATTTGTCATTTGAAAGGAAGACATTGTGTCCAGAACTCATAGAATACTTCAATTAGATTGATTTAAGTTTATACGCAGTGTGCCCAATTTTTCCAAACAAACCTATAATTCTAAGCAAGACCAAGAGATCATTTGGTATATGAGCTTCTTGCAAAAGAAAACTATCAGCATTGTACAATAGCTTGAAAAAAAATCATATATTTTAAAACCATAAATAAGCTACTATGATCATCTTTGCTGATCTACCATTCACACACAAGGACAAGGACCTCCCTTCAAGCCATTCGCATTCACAAGAAACCCCAACAAAACAAAGCAAGCCCTGAAGAGATCTTTTAGGAAAATACCTTGATTTCAAAGGAGTCCATATCAGGGAAAATACACCACAGTCTTTAACCATCCCCTCAAGGACTTGAATCTTCATTTCTTTAACATCAGCATCAAGACATCCCCCTCTTTTATGCCCTTCCCTATGATACTGAAAAGCAACCTTCGTGTTACTCCGTGTTAGTATATCCCTCATGTATGTACTCAGACTCAGAACACGGACTGATGAGTCCCCACGTACGGTCTCAGATCATGTCATTCACCCTTTGCCTGCTATCTCTTAATCTAAACAAACTGAGCTCCAGGCGTGTCTTGTCACACGCCATTTTTTTCTAATTCTCTTCTCATTCTTGTAGTTCTTCAGAACGGGTCAAACTTGTGCCAAACAACTGCTTACACATCTATGGACTGTGCTTGTTTGACAGGCTTTTGAAAAATTGAATTTCTGAATATCCCAGGTAACAACTAATAATTTGAGATAGATCCAAGCTAAAAAGAGCACAACTGAATGATGACATGGACTCAAAATCCAGGGTTCTTAGAAACAGAATATTTATCTAGATCTTCTCAGTCAGGAATCGGAAAGAAAAGTCTGAGATAGATTCATTGTTCAAAATATTCTGGTTGGCTGGATGAAGAAAGCTGAGGTTGTCTCCTCCTCCAGGTTCATAATGAAAAAGGACTTGACTGAGTTCTTCTAAGGTAGCAGTCATTTGACTTCCATGGGAATTTATGAATCCTCAGCTGTGTTGTTACTGCTAACAAGAGCTGACAGTTAAATGCATTTCATTAACAGAAACCAGAATGAGAATGACAAGACTTTAGCGGACCAGATCTGTAATTGAAAAGGTGACCAATGTAAAGAATAAGAACTGTCTGCTAGGATTGCACTTGCCTCTCACACATACCAATAACAGCATATCTCCTGGATGCAATCTGTCTTTTACACTAGTTAGCAAAGCATCATCAAGATGGAGATGTCAAGAACAAACTTATGCCAGCAACGGTTCCTCCTTGCATGTCAACAGCAGGAATAAAACTACACCCTACTGGAAGAATTAAAAACAAAAGAATTTTAGCAGCTGAAAATGTACAGGATTAAGAGGCAGAGTAGAGAGTAAAGGAGATAGACTGGCAGTTTGACAATTGATTCTTTTTACTCTTGGAAGAGCAGACAGAAGATCTATACAAGGACAACTGTTGGGGTACAAAACTTGCTGGGAGTGCTCGCATGGAATAGATATTCTTGCTGTGTAGCTTCCTCACCAGGAAGCATTGCCAAAAGACTGACTGGGCCTTGAACATCTGTGGATTTCCAAAACCTACTGAACAAATCTACCTCCAGATGCATGAAATGACAATTTAATCCAGATGTAAAACAACGGGTAGAACCATAATAATGCTCAGCTGCAACAGATTAACAAAAATCCTAGTACTAGAATTTAAGTGATGCTTCAACTGGGAACTGAGTAGAGCTCCACAGTTTTGCCCAAGGAATAAAGAACAGAAAAACAGAAGACCATCTAAAAGTAATCCATGCTGAAGAAACATACCTTTTGGGTCAACCTTCCTTTGCAAATGTATTTTGTCACTGAAAGCTCCGTCACTTGGTTCACCAAATTTATAGTAGTCCTACTATTAGTTGATATGCGAAGGTTATTCAGCCTGATTGTATAGTTAGCTATTGTGTTTCCTGCCACCAGCTGGGGGTGGGGTGGGGGGAGACACGACACCCATAAAAAAGGAAAAAAGCCTACCACTATTCATCCTATTATATTTAGTACTCTGTCTTCCCCTGCTATAACAGCTTGCTTGATTGCCTTGTCCACCTGCTGTGCCACACTCTTTTAGCTCTGAAAGCACTTTGAGAAAGTGAGGATCATTTATGATGTACTTGTACAGCACCTAGCAGAAAAGGAATGTGGCGTCTGGTCAACATTGCAGTGTCAATGCATTATCAATCATTTGAACATTCAGGCTTCCTTGCTAACCTATTTCAATTCAAATTAATACACAAAATTTATTATTAATAATACAAAACGTGACCAGCCTGAGAGGCTTTGCACATTTCTGTGACATCCTTCTTTCAGTTTTTGAGATTCCCAAAGATACACACAATTTTACCATATGACCTTCCACAATGCAGCTCACTTGCTGCTTTGCACAGGATCGGATCACAGCTCAGCCCACTCTATGAATAGACACTGATCTTGTTTACAAGAAAAACCCATTCTCTCACCCAGCTGTTACTTGGAGAATCAAATGCAAGGCCCTTGTCTCCCTTTCTTCCCCTGGGCATGGTACAAAGGTACCATAGAAGGGTTCAGGCTTTTCCTAGATCCAGCAGACCTGGCAGACTCCCAGGATAACTGCTGCATTAGCCTCAGGGTGTGGGAAAACTCCAGTTCTTTTGCAAGCATTTGGATGTCTGAATAGCAGTGATGAAAGGGAGGGGGCAGCTAAACCCCCATCCCCCTCCACACCCACAGCACAACAGCATTCCAGTGTTATTAGAAATCCAGCTGTTCTCTGCAAACAGGCAGGATTTACTGTTCATAGTTCGGTTAAAGAGACAGATGAAATTCCCCTTCCTCATCCATTATCATTGTATAATATGTACAATTCATCAGCTCAATGGCCGTGTCAGTAAAGAAAAGGGAAAGGGAGCATTAGTATTCAGAGCAGACACACCATACAAGGCAGCAGGTTTATGATCTGCACAACCTGAAATAAGCACTTCTCTTCCCTGGAGACCCGGGTTAACACCAAGTAGCTGCACATTAAGTCACATATACTTCTATTAATATACATCCTTTCCGGTCTAGGAGGGGAAAAGGAGGCAGAATACCTGTCCCACTCACACTGGCAGAGATGCTAATGTTTTTGTAGCTCGACATCGTGTGTCCAGAAATGTCACATCCTTTTTTTGATCCCAACTCCTCCATATTGGCAGAGTGCTCTTCCTCCAGCTCTTAGGCACCAATCCAGCAAAGCCACCAGCTGTCAATCAGCTGTCCCAATCTACCTCCTCCCATACTACCCTGACATCCCCCCTCTGCCTGGTGCCAGGGGCAGCAGAGAAGTAATCTGCTATGAGATTAATTGCTCCCTCTACCGTGTCAGCACAGCTGTGATGGCTTCGTATTTATAGAGAGCGGAGAGAGAAAAGGATTTTGTGGACAGTTTTTCACTGTGTGTACATAATGGGGAATAACAGTTGCATGGAAACAGCTCATTTCCAGCCTCTGAGATCCTAAAGCCCCTGTTTTCCTGAATGGACATGCCCAGTCACCCAACTTGTTACCAAGTAGTACAAATAATCATGTGATGCTGTTAGCAAATAATAATGCTAAGAAAAACATCATATAGGCGTCATATAGGATGCATTTCAACATACCAACAACCATCCAAGAAATCACTCGTTACCACTGTCTTTCATTTCCAAGATCCCCAGAATAACTGCACAACAGCCACCTAGATCTTGGGCTCTGGTTTCAAAATTGCTTTAAGTTCATCTACACCCAAGCTGCCACTAAAGAGATCACTCTCTGCCCGTTCCTCCCTCCTGTCTTAGTCCCACTTTTCTGGCTGCACAGGAAGCCATGTGAGAACAGTTTTTTCTGGCTGGTTTTCTGCTGGATTGGTCCTTTTCTGCCTCACAGCACAGCCACACAAGCACCAGTCCTGGCAAAAAGGAGATGGCAGGGATGTACAGCCAGTAGGGAAAACAGAACCGAACTGCCCCTTTGGGTACCAGCATGCACTTTCCATAGCTTAAAGCAGCTGTGAAACAGCAGTATCCAATCTCTCTCTGCTTCAGCAGAAAAGGCCTGTGTACTAGTAGCTAAGTAAAAAGTTTCCTTTACAGCCACAACCTATATTTTCAAATGAGCACCAGGATTAGTTTTCAAGAGATCAACATCTTGCAAGTTCCTTACACTCAACACTTAGCCATGTTTCTTTTGGGAGACTTCACCTATGATAATTAACCCAAGAAAAAAAGGTATCTTCTCCAAACAGGGAAGAGGAAACATCACAACTCTGAACCACTTAGAGATACTTTACTGAAAAGGATGAAAACAACAAGCACTCCCAGCTCTCTTTGTGATCTAAGTCACAAAGATATTTCGGTGTCTGTGAGCCAAAGTGCTGACCAAGGTGTGAGTGGGAACTTTTGGCAGCTGTATGCCTTTACGCTCCCCAGAACTGATGTACATCCTCAGATTATTTAATCTTGTTTTATTAATACAATATTGTTTTAGATAATGGATGTTTATTATTTAGATTTGTCTCAGGATTGTTTTCATGTTACACGACACTGCCCTTAGGACTAATACTATAAATTATACAGCAAGCTGCCATCATTTTAAGTGCTGCAATTTAAAAAAAAAAAAAAAAAGAATAGAACAGCTGTCATCCAGGAAAAGAATAAAAAAGCAACGTAAACAAACATTCCCTTAGGCTGCTATTGTTTTCCTAATAACTTGGATGGGGTTTCCCCCTCCCCATCCACATAGCAGCAGTTGGAATAGGAAGAGAGGACTCTTCTATTGATAGATAGATCCTTCCCTGGTGAACTGAAGGTGAGTACTGAACCCCTCACTTGTATAACATGATAAAACTTGACTACAAGGAAGGGGACTCTTGCAGAGACCATGGGAGTGATCACTAGTTGCTGGTAATCTTGTGTAAACTGGCGCAACTTCAGAAATCCCAGGATCTCTGTCCTGAAAGTTCTTCATAAAGAATCCCTCAGCTGCCTTCCCTGACAGCTGGTGAATCTGTAGGTCTAGGTGAGCAGATGTTGCTGAAATGGCAGGAAGGGGGGGAAAGGAATGTTAGTTACATTGGAAAAGATTGAGATGCTGTTTGGGGCAGAACAATCTAAAACTGGAATACATGCTAACCACATGCTCAACCTTCCTGTGCTCACAGATGGCAGGCTAAACACCTTCCTCACTCTCCCTCTTTAAGTTGTTTACTTAGAATGAACAAAAGTTGCTCTCATTTAGGCAGAATTTGACCTCTAATTGGTCGTTTCTACAGCTAAGGAAAATATTTCTCCTTTTGACTTGTAAATTCCGTTTCTCACTTGTCACAAAGATAAACCCTGCTGGCAAAAACCAGCACTGAAGTGTAACCTGCAAAGCTAAAGTACAAGAGTATCCTGGCTCTGCCCCCTGGACCAACNGAATTTGACCTCCAATTGGTCGTTTCTACAGCTAAGGAAAATATTTCTCCTTTTGACTTGTAAATTCCGTTTCTCACTTGTCACAAAGATAAACCCTGCTGGCAAAAACCAGCACTGAAGTGTAACCTGCAAAGCTAAAGTACAAGAGTATCCTGGCTCTGCCCCCTGGACCAACTGATTGGAGGGTCTCAGTTCTTCGAGAGTTGTAGAATGATTTGGGTTGGAAGGGACCTTCAAAGGCCGTTAGTCCAACCTCCCTCCAGTACGCAGGGACAACTTCAACTAGATCAGGTTGCTTAGAGCCCTGTCCAATCTGACCTTGAATGTTCACAGGGATAGGGTTTCTACAACCTCTCTGGGCAACCCGTTCCAGTGTTTCACCACCCTCATCATAAAAAATGTCTTCCTTATATCTAGTCTGAATGTACCCTTTTTTAGTTTAAAACCGTTACCCCTTGTCCTATAGCTGCAGGCCCTATTAAACAGTCTATTCTTACCTTTCTTATGAGCCCCCTTTAAGTATTGACAGGCTGCAATGAGGTGTCCGCGGAGCCTTCTCTTCTCCAGAAAGAAGGGAAGAGTCCTGCCAGGTACTACAGTAACTCCATGCTAGCCAGGAGTCAGGACAGAGAAATGTGTTCCAAGGTAACTCTTGAAGATGGGGAAGAATGGAAGGGTCTAGTTAGGGAACAGCCCCACTCCATAACTGACAGCACAAGGACAGCTTGAATCACCGTTTATAGCCTCAGTTTGTTTGTTATAGCCTCAGTGTGTTTGCAGGGCTGGATGCAGTTTTTACCTTCTAGGACAGGAGAATACAGGCAGGGCTGAAGCTGAGCTCAACCTTGTCAACACCTCAGGTTGTGGGATTTGCTCCCAGATGAGTCAACAACTCGGTGATGCTGCTGGCAAGGCAAATAATGTAGACAAATGCAGCACAGTTCACAATAAGCTTCAGCTGCTCTTGATTTCTGCAAGGAAGCACACCTTTTGTTTGGGCCAGTAATTGTGTTAAGGAGGGAAAACTAAACAAAAGGCAAGGACAGGAGGGGAAGAAAGCCCACAGAGGGTTAACACACACTCCTGAGCTACAGTCCTCATTGCAAAGGGACACTTCTGAGCACTTCCCTGACTATCACTAACTTAATTTGGTGGAAGGGAGAAGACAAAGCCTTGGGAACTGGAATCTGGATTGTCCCCATTGCTGACAGCTACACAAAGACTTTCCATACCACAGACCATCTCCTCTTGGGATAAGTGCCCCATGGACATTTCTCCTGCCCATTGATACTTCAATGACACCTCCCCACTTTCAAGGTGCTTTGGCACAGCATCCTTATGGCAACTGCTAGTGTGGGAGGATTGCTTTGGTGCATCTCGGTTAGGTGCAGCGCATGTTAAAAGCTAACAGTATGTGCCATGTGAGCAGGCAGCTGCCTGAAGACCACCGATTAAAAAAAAAAGCCAGTTACAAGTATGCCTTGCACCTGTCGCTGGAAATGGCTCAATAAACTGTACTGGCAGATGGCACTTGTGAATACACGGTGTATTTCTTNAAGCTAACAGTATGTGCCATGTAAGCAGGCAGCTGCCTGAAGACCACCGATTAAAAAAAAAAGCCAGTTACAAGTATGCCTTGCACCTGTCGCTGGAAATGGCTCAATAAACTGTACTGGCAGATGGCACTTGTGAATACACGGTGTATTTCTTGGGTTTTGTCACAGCCATAACTTCCTGTGTGTAGCAAATAGTCTTTTCGGAGCAGCCCTGCAGTCTTTTGTATCAGGTCTTAAATGCCATGGATTGCGGCCTGGCAACTGCTGTTTGAGAAGCAGAGCTCAGCTCGTTACGACATTAGACAGAGACCAACTCAGCGTGTTTCTCCCTTCTCTCACTTGCAAAGCTAACAATAAAGCACTGCTTTGATTGCATGGGTATATTTAAAGAATACCATTTTTCTAAACAATACTGCTTGGTACCTACATAGTGCCTCAAAGCCAAGTAATGCAACATGGTATTTTTACACACGCTAATAAATGTAGCTCCACAGCTAATTTTAGATATGAGACCTAATTATTCCTAAATTGCAGACAGGTAAACCAAAACAAGGATCTACAGCAAATTGGCTGAAATTCGCTAAGTAATCTGCAGAATGTAAAAAAAAATTACAAAAATCCCAAACAAAACACAAAACCAAAAAAACCACTGAATACTTTGATCCTTTGTTTGCTGCTATGAACGAGAACTCAAATCACCAGAGGTATAAGCCAGACTTAAAAAAGAAGAAAGAAAAAAAAAGAGAAGAAAGCCCAACATGTTTCGTTACTTAGCAGAAAGTAAGGCTAAGAAACCCAGATGGGATTATTCAGACCTAAAACCAGCTATTCAGGAGGGAAGGAAACAAACACTTCAACCAAACTGACATTAAGACCCCTGATAATGACAAATACATTCTAGAAGATGAAAACATGCAAAAATTAAGCCAGTGAAGGTCAAGAATAGGCTCCTACAGCAACCCACAGATATAAATGGCACTTCGTTAGAAAACTTTGATTCACTTGCCTGGGATTCATGAGTTGGGTGCTTATTCTCTGCATAATGGCTCAAAGGTAATAATCACAAATGGTGCTATTTAAATGGAAAATAAATAGCCCTGTCTCTTTAAGGACATCATGTCTCATTCTCAGTGAAATAATGGCAGATATAAAAAAAGCTATGATTTCAATATTTCTCATTATGACTTCTCTCCCTGCTCGTCTAAAAATAAAAGGCTACTCTGTAGTCCCAGATCAATCTAACTAAAAAAGAAGGGGTCGCTTACAACAACAAAATAGCAGCTCTAGTTATGTATTCATCACATGTGAAAATGGCCCCATAATGCTGCCTTCAAACCCTTCCAACAAGTTGTATTAAATTAGGTTGGGTTTGGATTTTTTTTCTTGTACCAAAAGCAAAATAAATATAGCTTTATTTAACGCTACTAAAAGGTTCAGATTCAACTGGAACCCCAAGGCATGTGGCTTTGTTGTTAAAGCACATATACTGACTCTATTGATTGGTGCAGTCCTCTGTGCAAGAGAATTTGTCACATCAATAGCAACTGAAAAATACTCAGGAGCTGTAATATGGTTTAAATGAGCAGTTACCACATCAATATAAAGAGCATTCTCAATGGCAGTAGATAGGAACCCTTTTGCAAACCCAGCATTTGTTTTAAGATAAAGGATGACAACTTTTTTTACAAGGAAGATTTCTTTAAGTAATGGTGAACAAAACAGCAACCACTGTAACTGTCTTATGATCACAGCACTCTCTGGGCAATAAAAGCCGCAATGGAAAGAAAACTTCCAAGCAGGAAAGGTATGGCAATGCTATGAGCCATATGGATGTAAGGGCCAGGGAAATCCTCTGCTCCTCTCTTGCCTCCCTGATCTTCTCCATTGCTGCTTCCCAGAGCACACCTCTGTGACAGCTGTGGATCCATCTCGGACTTTGCTTTCCAGGGCCCCAATCTGGCACATTGCATGGGCTGGGAGATCCAAAACAGACTCATACACACACACAGGACACCCGAGGAAGACAGCACAGAAAATTCATGACCTGTCCTCAATGCCAAGCAAGAGCTGGGGAGGAGAAAGCTTCTGCCATGCCTCACCCTCTCCCCCAGCCACATGAGAGAAGGTGATACAAGGAAATGGCCATTCCCTCACCGTGGCAGGTCTCTTTGTCAGTTTTTTTTCCCCATTATCAGGGTGGTTGGTCCTGGCCACAGCTATGTTTTTAATCCAATGGGCTGTCAAAAGACACTGAAGCATTGGAAACCCACCTTGGATTTTCAATTTTGAAATTGGAAAGGAAGGAGAAGAGCTCAGTTGCTACCACCGTACCAGGGGTCAGTAATGCACTCGGCAGTGCAGTAATGCCCCTCCTGTAGTGCTGGCTATGAAGGGGAACATCATGTGCCTCCACAAGAGTCACCAGCCCCCAGCTGATACTGAATATGATGTAGGCAGGCACAGAGAGAGACTCACTGGCCTCAATAACATGCAGTCTAAATTAAGATGACATGGTGCAAGAGGGGCCACTGAGAAGTCCATGAAGCTCACAGCAGGCTGAAGTGGGTGGTGCCTCCTGCACTGGGGCAGGAACTGAACAGCCTCAGGCCAGAGGAGACAGAAAGTTAATGCTTACCATCTGAGGGCAAACTGGATGAGTACGAGGAAGACAAATCCACTGCACATTACCGAGCAAACAGAAATCCCATGAATTCAGGAAATGTCTGAAATGAAAATCACTGGAAGCTGGGAAAGTACTTGGGGGAAAGCATCTTGTGAGCATCTCCTGCTCTGACAAGGAGAGTGGCACTGTCCACCGCTGCATTAGCAGGTATTGGGCTTGTGAGGTCTGCCACAGCACAGACCCCCTAAGATGTATAGTCTCTGCTTTGGTCACAACTGAATTGGAAAAAAATAAATAGGAAATTCATGGCAAGGAACAAGCCTCCATTTCATGGGATTGAAAAATCCTGTTTTTCAATAATAACTAGTTCTATATTTTCAGGGGATGGAACATACTTTTCCTGACTTGGTGTATTTCTGGTGTACAATTCTCTCTCAATCACATCCCTTCTTCCCTTAGGTTAATGTACAACAGGCATTCTTGTCATTCAGGCAAAAATCCCACTAAAGTAGACGAGAAGTGGTATGTGCTGCAAGTTTTGAAGGAGATGAGAAATTTCACACTATCCTGATATCTTCTGGGTAACTGCTTATTTTATGATGACTAATAGGCAATTACTATGGTAATACTGCAATACACCATGTGTGAGGTTTGGGAATGAGAAATTATAGGTAACTACTTTGGACTCATTTCTATGGTAACAAAAAGTAATTGTCATTAAATACCAGTTATATTGCGGCTGTACCTGGTAATTATAGATTTTTTTATGCCCAGTAACATAAATAAAACCAATAAATTTATTCAAAAGGTCCATGATTGTTTACTTATACATTGTTATATAGAATACACAATGACAAATGCCTAATTAGGAAAAATAAACTCCATCGAGAGCTTCATCTTGTCATCTGAGATGGATACTATGTTTTTCAATTCAAGGCAACACATGAATTCTACATGCATTAAATGAAGCTAATAAAAACCTTTCCCCACCAGAAAAATAGATGAAAAATAATCAAGAGATATTATGCAAGTAACAGTAAGCACAAGAGTAGCCATGTCTCACAACTGGACAAGTAAGAACCACATAGCATATCCAGTTACTGTGAACATAGACATACATATGTATGTATGCAAGTATAGGTATATCCCCCAAAGTGATATGTTAAAGACAAAAATCAGCGCTCCTCAATGTCAAAACATATAGCTATGATTTAGACCTAACATAATTTGGATGAAATCCACATATGTTTTTACTGTCAGAAGACCTCTCATAAAAAACAGGTGAACACGAATGATGAACTCTTCCTAGAGTTGCAGAAATAAAGTCCATAAAATCCTATTCAGGATAAACCTGAAATATTTCATCTGATCCAAAGCCTAGTTTTCTGTTTGTGTTTCATACTCTTCAAAAGGAATCTTAAGAAAAGGCCAGTTTTTAAACAAATTCTGCCATTAACAAACAAAAACAAGAGAAGATTGACCTTTATAAAATGCTAATATGAATAATTTTAAACGTTTCTCAAGCCTTCCCAGCTCCCTTTTTTCACTTGAAACAATTTGTCAAATTCAACTCACTTCCACAAACCATTTCAGTCCTTACAAAACTATGTTTCTGGGGCAAAAATATACCATTCGTCCAAAGCATTTCATCCCAACACAGCTTTCTTTGCAACATGGACTCTGACACTGTTTATGATGAATTTGGCTTTCCAGTCTGGGTAGGACTGGCCTCCTTTCGTTCCAAAAAATTGCTTTGTTAACCCCTCACACAAGCAAGCATTAAAGATTGTGTTGACTTCAAAAATATTGCACCTGACAGTGAAACAAGAAAGGATTAGAATCCGTGCGTGCCCTCTTCTCCCCATTCACACAAATTCTTGCAGTTTCTACAATCGAGCTAGAAGGATATTGTAGTGATGACAGTTCAGAACATTTCAGCTAATTCATGGCTTTAATTTACTGAAGTCTGATACTGTCACAGCTAACCAACCGAAGGCAACACAGAAATGGCAAGGCACGGGAAGGCTTACCCGGTCATGCAACAAAGCCTTTAGAGAACAGTCAGGATATTTCAACCACCTTGTCATGGCATTTCTGGGATACCTTAGTGAAGAGCTGCCCAGACTAAGAAACACATCCTTTTTGGTGCCAGTATAGAGTTTCATCTCCGGAAGGTAAGGCTGACAAATTGGAACTAATCTAAGACGGTGTGGTACAGTCATCTCGCCTGCAGGGACACATTTCAGCATTCAGCTGCAGAATGTCAGCTTAAGAACAAGCTCTCGATAAAGGAAAGTTCAGGCCAAGCCCGGGGATGCACGACTTTTAAATCAAGAACTCATTTTTTTTTCTTAGTCTAACCCCACCTCCCTGGGGACGGTGATAGGTTCAGAAGATGATAATGCTATACCGCAAACAGAGAGAGAAAAGTCAAGAAGTTTCTCTTCCCAGCACTAGTTTTCCTTTATTTCCTAAAACTGTTTCACAGTTGAATCCATCAGAGAGGGTAAGGTTAGTGGTATGGAGAAACTCACAAATATTTTTATTTTTTGCCATGTTCTTTCACAAAGCTAAAGATCAAATCACTCACCATCCCCAGCAAAAGGGGTCTTTCAATTCAGATGACATCTGAGGACAAGTCACCAGCCAGAACAGAGGGCAAATTATGCTGAAGACTCAGTATTTTAGCATCATCAGTACAGATGACAACATCAGTATAGATGACAAAGGCATCTTCCTGGGCAATTTAATTAACAAGCCCATGTGGTATATTATTTTCTACACACTGTAACTGGCAAAGCCAGTTACACTTCAAAGTACAGTAATACCTGGCTTTAAAGACCTCAAGACAGGGATGAAGCTGGTCTTTCTGGTTTGGGATCATCCTTGACTACAGTAAACAGCAGGCACCTGTCATTATCCTGTATATTAGAAACCACTTGCTATACTCCTGTGGCAAGAAAATGACTATGGAGGATTTTTCACTGAAGAAAGTGTGCAGTGCAGTAGTCATCTTCACGGAAGGGTATGATGCTAGCAAACTAGCAAACAGCTAGCATTGCAAGCAGGAGCAATCCCAATTAGCCATTCAGTACTTTGGCTTGCAGGTGAATTTGCACACCGAGGGCTTCATTTCTCTGCAACTAACCCCTTCAACATTTGTACCTAGCCAACTCTGATCTACTGTAGTGTGGTTTGCCCATGTTTTTTCATTTTTCAGCTCTTTTCAGAAAGAAACAGATGAAAATAAAAATTAAATGTTCTGATTTCTGAACAGTCAGAAATTTCACTGGAAATAGAAGTCTAGTAGAGATAATTTCATCAACTCTTTGTGTTTATGTAAATAAATAATAGCTATTAAGAGATAGAACCATACTAGTTCACTTTCTATTAAAATACTTATGCTCTAAGATTACAATAAAATTGCAACTTTTGTCCATTTGTTTTTAAAAAATACTTTTTAAAATTGCGTATAGACCTTGCAAATATTCCAAATTAGAGAGGATGCTTAACCACCCCCACATAAGGCACCTCGTCTTTTCATTCCTAACTGTATGGCTCCACAAATACACTTCTTAAACTCTTGCATATACTTGAATAAATCAGTAAAGTTTAGCACTCTGTTTTCATGCAGCCTGATACACTGCACATCAATATTTATTTCCATGCCCATTTCTTTTAGAGCCATCTGAATGTATCCGCAACATATAAACATCCTTCCTTGGTCTGTCCTCTTGAGCGAGCAACAGTTTATAGATAATTCTTGTCATCATTGTTGTAGTTTTGGCTTAAACCTCAGTTCACAGGCACTCACAACAAAGGAACAAGGATTTTGGAGAACAGTACAGGACCCACAACCCAGGTGAAAGTCCTGCACCCCCGAAAATGACAATGAAGAAAATCCCATCAGCCAACTGTTACTGGATAATCCTGGCTAAATGAGTGGTTAGTTCCTTTCTGATCACAGGAGAACTAGTATATCCCATCCCTTCTACAAAAACTGCTGACATAAAAAGGCTTTTAATGGTGCCCACTGCGTCTGGGATTTCAGAGGACAGCAAAGTACATCCAACAGTATACTTTGCCAATTGTACAAAGCTGTGTATTGGTGGGGTAAAAAAAAAAACTCTCACACTGGCAGGAGATCAATTTACAAACTCAAGCATGAGGTTTAATTACCCATTTCATTATCTTAGCTTGTATAGCTCTGAATGTGAACCTTCAATGAACCAAAGAAATA
>VZSC01013974.1:1185-29818 GCA_013398225.1 Steatornis caripensis
AAAAAAAAAAAAAAAAAAAAAAAAAAGGAAAAAATCAGCTGAAAATCAGCAGCTTCCACCCGAGCTTTCTTTTTGAGAAAAACATATAAACTACAGGGTTTAGAGGTTACAGAAGTGCATCGATACTCAGCAATGAAACCTGTGGAAATACAGCACATTTCTCCTCCCCTGCTACAGGGAAGCAGTCAGGCCACTGCCTAGCCCTTTCAGTTCTTTCTGTACTGGTGTTATTTTTAGTTCGGCAAAGTTCTGGCTAGTGAAGACTCAGCTGATCTATATACAAAAGAATAATGCAGTACAAGAATACAATTAACAAACACATGCCACAGATTCATGGCCAACAGAAATGTTTTCCTGTCTTTCAGGAATATTTAAAAATACCGTTAGAAATGATTTTATGTATTTAATTATATGTGTTCATAGATTTAATTATATGACATTTAACCGACAACTATTTTCCAATTTCTATTGCACATCCTTAAAATACACGTGTCTTTCCATACTTGCACTTGGCAATGTAAACGCTTAGTTAGCTCTAGCTCACTTCTCAGATTCAAACAACAGGTGACTACTTTCAAGCACAGCTGCTTTGAGTTAGATCTGAACCTAATGTTCAAACCGTTTGGCAGTCCTAAATGTTATTGCTAGTTTCCAGAGGCAATCAGTACCTTCTGATTCTAGCATATCCTAAATTCTCCAGATATTTCACTTTATAAAAAACTAACTTACTAAATATTCCCCAAAGCAGTTTCTTGCTAATCAGATATGCTTCACTTTACATTCAGTATGGTTGAATCAAATTAATTCTAAGGGATTAACATGTAGGCTTTAGTAGAAGCTTTCTTGTCTCTTCAGACAGCAACATACTACTCTCGCATAGCCCACGACTTTTAAATTAATCTGTTAACGGCTTTGGGTGACCTTCCGAGAAGAACAGATGCAACATCTGTCTCCAGTAGATAATGATGCGACTGTTGTTGCCTACTGCTGATTTTTTAAGATGTACTGCAAGAGTTCCTGTCTATACTTCTCAGTGGCATAGAGGATTTGTTGTATTACCCAATGCTTTATTAGACTAATACGATCTTGCAGTTAAAAAATGGACATGTTCTCTCGTTCATATTACACACACAAATCACAGTACGGACAAATGGATTGATTATATTTGCCCTGAGAGTTCCAAATTCATTTTGTTGTTGACATACACTCAAAACACCAAATAAACAGATTTATTTTCTTAGTAGAAAAAGCTTTTATTTATTTATTTATGTTCAAAGAGCTAGAGCCTACACTTAGTGTCACTGTAAAAAGGAAATTAGATTGGAGTACTTTTATGCTGTAAGAAAAACAAAACAAATTACAAGACCTAATTACTAAGAAAAACAGGCCATTTTCTTAGCATGCAGGAAAAGAGATGGGGAAACATAAATTCTTCTTTCTCCTCCCTTTGAGTTCAAGATTACATTTGACATCAGTTTGTCTTCTAGTAAGCCATACATAAATAAAAACCAGAGCAGCTTTGCACTTTTTTCAAGGCCTACATGTCAGGTTACCTGGAAAAAAAGCTAACCAGGTGGTCTTTTCTGTTAATGTACATTCTTCCTTTGACGCAGCTTCAGTTTCTTCCACAATCAGAGGACCAAGCCAAAACCAGACAATCCAGACATCCAGACATCAAAGCAACAATGAAATTATAGCTAGTGCTTGCTTTTTAAGCTGCCTAAGTAAAGAGTTTAAATTTTGACTGGTTAGATTTGGCCTTTTTTTTGGCAAATAAGGCCCGGGTAATCCTGTCCTTGTCCATGACAATTGCAAAGCGGGTGAAAGGAAGATTCAAGGCACTTTGTCGTTACAAAATAATCTGCTACAGAGCAAGTCCGTCTCACGCTTTTGATTAGCAAGTTAGTGTTGTCTGAGGCAAGAAAGGTTCACACGATACTACACTGCAGCTGCATCTACACCGTATCAAAACCATCTTGAATATTTGCCCTGAGATTTCCCACTCACCTCGCTTAACGTTTTCCGGTTCCTGGATAGCTGTGGGATTAAAAACATTGCTGTCTGCAATAGTCTTCAGGAAACAGTCATTCTGCTGTTACTGGTAGCGACCTCACAATTTTACTGCACTTGCTCTTGTTTGATACCTTTGACACAGTCCCACACAACATCCTTGTCTCTAAAATGGAGAGACAGGGACTTAACGCATAGACTATTCAATGGGTAAGGAACTGGCTGGATGGCCATGTCCAAAGACTTACAGTCAATGGCTCTATGCCCAAATGGAGATCAGTAACAAGCGGTGTCCCTCAGGGGTCCATACTGGGACCAGTACTCCTGAATATCTTTATTACTAACAGACAGTGGAATCGAGCGCGCCCTCAGCAAGTTTGCGGATGACGCCAAGCTGAGTTGTGTCTAGCAGTTGATATGCTAGACAGAAGGGACCTTGACAGGCCTAAGGAGTGGGCTCTCGCGAACCTCACGAAGTTCAACAAAGCCAAGTGCAAGGTCCCGCACCTGGCTTGGGACAATCTCTAACGTCAATACAGACCGTGGGATGAATGGATCAAGAGCAGCCCTGCGGAAAAGGACTTACGGATAACTGGTGGATGAAAAATTGGACATGAGCCAGCCATGTGCACTTGCAGCCCAGAAAGCCATATTGTATCCTGAGCTGCATAAAAGGAAGCGTGGCCAGCGGGTCGAGAGAGGTCATTCTCCCTCTCTAGTCTACCCCGTCCTATGCCACCCAGACTCCTGCATCCAGCTCTGGGGTGCCCAGTACAAGACAGACATGGACCTGTTGGAGCGGGCCCAGAGGAGAGCCGTGAAAATGATGAGAAGGCTGGAACACCTCTCCCACGAAGAAAGGCTGAGAGAAGGTTGTGAGAGTTTGGCCTGAAGAGAAGTCTCTGGGGGGACCTTATTGCGGTCTTTTTAAGTAGTAAAAGAGCAGGCAATACAATGTGGCTGTATTGCACTCACTCTGTTAACCTTTCCATTTGCATTTCCTGACTTTTTAGATATTCGACTTCAATGGTACGTGAACAGGAGTATTTCTCCATAGTGTCCAATAACATTTTAAGTACTTTGAAAAATAAATGTTATAGACATTTTAGCTAGCTAATCTCCTGCCCTACCTCTCAGCAGATGATTGTTCCTGAACGTGTATCAATTACCTTTTATTTTCGAGGCCGATCTGTGCCAAAAATTCCAAAATAAAGCACTCGTCTTTCTTCACGGAAAATCCAAAGGCAAAAATTACTTTAGAATATTAAAAGGCAACCCAATGCTTAAGTATACGATAAGTTAAAAATCAACATCTCCTGATAGGAAAAGTCTTACAGTAGTCAGAATAGCGGCAGATTCACTTTTACAAGTCCAGCTTGTGAAAGCTGAGGAAAGAAGTGTGATTGCAATATAACTAAAACACAATACAAACACGTCACTAGAGGCAGGGTCCCCTCCACCTCATGACTGAAGAGCCCAAGTCTAGACTATACCCTTATCTTGATCTTGGGTTCGCTTGAACTCTTCTACTACTGAATGCTAAGAGTTTTTACCCCAAGCTGAGCAAGAACTCTAAAATCAACCTGACTGAAAGCTCACTGCTGCTTCTTGATTAACATGCCAGAAGGTCTGTATGACATTTCTATGCAATGTCTCCGTGCTCTTGGGACCGATGATTCAGTGCAGAGCTGCTTGGAATTTCTACAAAAATTCACCCCTCCTCAATTCTCAAACAACTTCCTCTTACCAGCCTGTCAAGCTAAACTAAAAATCATTGCTTTGTGTGCAATAACAAGGGGAAGGACAGAAATTTCACAGCACAACGTATTAGCCAGCTCACTAGAAAGAGGAAACTGCATTTTCCTCAGCAGCATGAAATATATCTCCCATGTTTAATTATTTCTGTTTTCTGCAGTTACGAAAAAAAAAAGCCAAATTTTAAGGTGTGTAGTGAGTAATACTCAAGCTAAAGGAGTATGCAATTAAGATCTCTGTAAGGCCAATTTGGTGAAATTTGTTCCTTGCTCATCATAGTTTCATGACAGAGACCAAAGAAAAAGCTGTGTTTAGAACACGCCTAGTAACTGGCAAAACAGACATGTGAAAGAATTCGAAGTTTCAAAACAAGCATAAAACCACAGACTAATTTTGTTTTTCACAACACTGTGAAGTTTAGAGACTAGCCTCACCACAAATTAAATAGTATTCAACGCAGGAGACCCATTTCAAGAAGATGAATGCCTCATCATCTCTCTCAAAATCCAGCAGCTGTCCCCACAGGCCTACAGACAGGAAGTACCAATCTGTGTCCTGTGTGTAAGCAATTCTGCTAGAAGTCATCCTTCGATTCACAGTAAAATGGAACGGAAACAAAGACAAAGAAAATCATGGGATCCACTCGTAAGTAGCAGTCAAGGATCTTACATTCTTCCCACATGAGCTACTTCTTGGTAAACGTATTTTAAACATATGAACGTATTTATGAAAGTAACTCCAGTGGGGGAGTCAAAGCCCTCCGCATTGAATACAGGTAAATAAGAACACACTGACAGAATTTACTGCATGAGAGAGGCCAGTAGTACACTCACAGACACTGAGGAAGACGTGGTCTTGACTTCTAAGCTTTAGTCACATAGTAAGCACCCGCTACGTGAATGAAATAAGATGATTTCTGGGAATGCTCGGGTAAGTGCATTGTATGCATATTATATATGACGTGAAATGATATACCTTAAGCTCCCTCACAGGCAATTTCAGAAGGAAAGGAACAGAGCAATTTTATTAAGAACTTTTACCACATTTAATTACATATCCAGATTTTTAATTTTTTGAGGTAACAATTATGTTGAGAAAGACCTACAAAGATAACAGAAGTGTTGCTGAAAAGGAAGGGAATAGAATACTTCGAAATCTGATACACTTCAGCATCATCAGTGAATCATATATTAAATCCACAAATAATGCAAGTTAAGATGCATTGTAAAAGCTGTTGAACACAGATATGGAAACCAAAGGAAGCTACAACATCGAACCGCTAAATTCCTTTTTATGTAAAGGGTACAGAATGACACAATCAGAAGGTTAAAGGAGCATCATAGCAATAAATTAATTTAAAAAAAAAAAGGAAAAGAAAAAAGCAACCTGAAAGGACTATCTTCCAAAAAGAATATATTTAATCACCTGGAAAGAACTCTAGAAGACAAGATGTACTGAGCAGTAAGAAATTGTTGGATCAATATTTGATATATATTACGGCAGCAAGAAAAGATCACTGCATGCGATTTTCATTCGCATGACCTCACATGCAGGGAGATGGTCATTCTACTCTTAAGGAGTTTACGTTCATTACCGAACACTTCTGCACAAAATTCAGGCAAAATGCACAAAACTCAAATCAGAGTGTATTTTGTAAGATGACACTCAAGCATTTAGGTATGTAAATACCTAGTAAAATGCCATCTTCTGTGTCCACAAATTCATCCGAGATCCACGGTTGAGATGCACGCACTGTAGGAATGACAGTGTCAAATTAGGATTAAATTAATAACTTAAACCAAACAATGGATTCAATTACATATTTCTTGTTCTATTTTGAGTAGTTCTAAACAGGCCAAGATTTTCCAGTATTCGTAGTTCTAATTGTTCGCGTCACTTCTTCAGGGTGCGTGTTTTCTTCTACCACAGATGCGTACATCGGTGTATAGTGACTTCGTTCAACCGATCTATGTTCCTCTTGGTCACTGGCTTTGTTGCACCTACATGCTGATTGATAAGGTCTTTCCCCGCTTCCGGCTTTTGCTTTCTTAGTGCATGGAAACTTACCATGCATCCTGCCACATGAGTTAGCTCACTTTCTGAAAAGAATCCAAATTACTTTGGTGGGAATGTTTCTGCTTTTTCACTGCTAGAACATGTAATTAATGAATTCTGTAAAAATCGGTTAAGGTTACGACTGCTTCTTCTGCAAGGTGAGCATGGCAGCATTTGCAATATCTTTTACTACGATGGTAGCAGAAGCTCCATAGCAACAGCATAATTGCATTCCTACCGGAACCACGTTGCTCCTGTACCGGCTATCACAAAAACTGACATGTATAATCACAATTATTTAGTTTGTGTGCTGAAGAATTTATTCTGATTAAGAGAACAAAGTTTTAACTAAAAAGTTGTGTTTATTTGTCCACAGTGTGCACAGGTTTCACTGTTCCAGCTTTCCTGGAGTTCAGAGTTACAATATTTCTTTGGTGCTGAGTAACTGGAAGGTTTGGCTTCTTTCACCTGTAATTCACTAATATACAAACATGTGCAATAGCTGTTTGGAGGGTTGAAACAGATGTTGCCTGAAATAATTCTTCAGTTCTCTTGTAGAACCTCTGATCTTTTTCTTTATGTGTACCCATTTCAAAAGGGTCTTCGCCCACTTAACACCGTCCAAGAAAAGCTCTTCAGAAAGTACACATAAGCAAACCAGAACAGATTAGATAAAAAGCAGCCAAATGGCTGGGCACAATTATATGAAATGTCACAATTAACACACATCTTTTAAGGCTAAAAACAGAACACCATGGATATACCTTTGTACCCCTGATACTACCACTTACAGCCAGTAGTCTAAAAGGCTCTAAAATGAAACAATGCTTCACTGATCATCTGTAGCATGGTCCATTAGAGAGACTATGAGGCCTGGTTTCACATGTCAAATCAAAGGCAGAAGTACAAATACATCGCCCTCAAGAAACTTCATTGCTTTGTATCCTTGTTTTCATTTTGATCCCTGTCTTATGTAGCTAAATGACATCTATGATTTAGAAACAATTCTAATGCTTTTCTATATGCTAGGAAGAACACAAACCATCCCCCCTCCAACTGCTAAGAAAAAAGCACGCCTACTCAGAGCAGGTAATTGTACTCTCATTTCATGAGAAGTCAGGCCAATGAGAATTGCACAGGTCTCCTACTGAATGCAGAGAAGGGTTCCAAAGCCTTACGGTTATCCACATTATTAAATAATGACAGCTATGACAGCTCTAGTGAGTCAACATCATAAACCAGTAGAAATGCTCCTGACCAGATAATAATCTCTGGGATGCTAAAGCACTATCTCCACCGCTGTGCTAGCAGACTAAGCTGCTTGCCAATCATCTCTAACCTATTACGTACAGCTCACAAATTCAGCGGTACTTTACACTTGAGCCTGCTGGCCCAGAAGGAGAAGAGGCTGAAACTGAAGAGTTGCCAGCGTTCTAACAAACGTGCAATCTCGAAGTCCAAACCCGTGCAACTCATTAACTGCTCCTGTAATCATTCCGCATAGGTCAAGTGCTGTTGTTCCATATTTGAGTGTACAACGAATACATGAATATACACTTGTCCTCTGGAAAAAGTGGGGATATGAAATGTCACATACATATACAGAGAGCAAAATAACCACGTAATATTTTTTGCATATGCCCAGAAACAGACAAACACCTTCCATGTACTACATAAACATTTCAGCTTCTGACTGCTGGGGTTGCGAATGTGAACTCTTCAGCTGGCTGATACAGAATCAGCAGCAGATCTGCCTCCTTCGTGAGGACATCCATGGAGGCGGAAGGCTGGCAGGTCTGACATTCGTAGCATTGGCAGGAAAAAGTGACAGCAAGTAGGGGAAAGAGAAAGCCTCCACCTACACAAGAGACCCAAAGGACAACTACACTTTGGGGGAGGTGGGGGAAGCTAGGCTGAATGAAGGAGGATTTCAACTCAATCACAGAGACTCGGTCCATTACTGCCATTAAAAAGTTCCAGCCGGAAACCACAGTCCATCAGCTTGACACCTCAGCACTATACAAAGCACCAAGCAGAAAGATGCCAGTAGAACCTTGCTAGCTGAATTCATCTCTTAGCCCATTCGCTAGAACTGCTAGCCCTCACTACCCACTTTACTCACTAGTAAGGCCCGTGGAGGACCAACTGTTCATGATAGCCACAGAAAATTCTTCTCACGGTCCACTTTTTTCCTCATAATTTCACACACCCTGTCTGTCTTCTGTCTGCACCACAGGCTTTCCAGTAAGCTGAGTTCTTGCTACCCACCCTGCAAGACTGCAATCACTTCCTCACCAATCTAGTATTTCATGCCCAGGTATAGTAGCTATGTAGTATTGCTAAACATTCATGCTTCTGCACGTGCACCCAGAAACAGATATTCACCATTCCCTAACTTCGGACATATAAATTCTTCCCACCCTTTGTCCTCCAGAGAAGTTATTTGCAGTTGCAATTTAGTTAGGTCTCCTAGATGCGTAACAGTAATAGCACACGATTCTACAGTGATCTGTACTTGCAGGAGTGAACAGGCCACTTAAATACACTTGTGACATGAACCCAAGTCCTCGGTTAAAAGCTGGGAAGTGGACACAACCCAACTGAGAGGCAATATCTAAGTGAGAAAACAAAACGAGGACACATCAGGTCCTCAAAAATTGCCTTGATTTTTACACGGCGGAAATAGCAGGAGCCTGTACTAATTTTCATATCTTTATTCAACAACGGAGAGAGGGAAAGGCAGAACACTGAACGCATAAGAAAGTCATGGAGATAAATCAAAACAATTTAGGAGCACAGTCTGAGAAGACAACAAAACAGCCACCTTTTAAAGAAAAGTATTCACAGGCATCAATAATAAGAAACTAGGGCAAGGGGTGGGAGAAAACTATGTAAACTCAATAGCAAAGAACAAAAAAGTCATGCCTGCAACTCATAAACCTACAAACATATTCTAATGACACATGGAGATTTCAATTCAAATTATGAGACATATATCTGTCAAAATTAATTGGAAGTAAAAAGCGAATTAAAAAAACTTCCAGAACCTCTCTCCCCCACCCACATCAGTAACTAAGCCTCTATCAAAGCAACTTTTGTCTAGAGGTGCCATCGTATACTTGTGTTCAGTTACACGTGGAGCACCGCTTACGAGAGAGACCCACATAAAACAACGGCAATATGTAATATTCAAAATTTAGTCCTTGGATGATGCTTTTTTTGTCTTGTCGGCCATTATAACCTTCAGCAAGTTGATACAGCCTAAAGAGACACAATATAATGAGCTTTTCCAAATACTCTTTAACCCCAACAGAACGGCTGTATTTACACGTTCATGACCCTTATGCCTTGGAGGGGAACTTGGCCAGGAAAGCTGCTTCCAGCAGAAATGTCTAACCGAGACGGAAAACGAGGATTAGCTGCCACCCCGTGGAATGAAAGCACATCTGCATCGATGGAACTTTTTGTATCAATCTCTGGGAAGAAATGAAAGAAAAACAACGTGTCCTTTGAACCAGGAGAAAATAAATGAGAGCAAAAGAGCAAGATACCGCAGAGATAATACACGATTTTCTTTAATGGTCTTCACAAAAGAGAATGTAAGAAGATACCTAGAAAGAGTCTGAGTAACAAAGCAAGCACAACGCAGGATTAGGATGCCTTAGAAAGGTTTCTACATTTAAGTCATACTGCAGCAAGTGACTTAATGATTCTACAGAAAACTAGTGAAAGAATTCAAACAAGACCCTCTCCCCAGAAAAAGCCCAGTAATCCAGTCATTTAACATCACTGTGCTTCAGTAAATGGTTTTAAATTTTTAAATGGGTAAAAAGGTGGTAGTGTCTGGACGAGGCTTTTCACTGTGTGTGTTAATTCCAGACTGCCCACTGGTCATCAAATAAACTGAGCAGTATCAGAGACAGGAGACTGGACTACCTGAACCAATTCAGTTTGGGCTGGCCTTTTCTGTTTTCCCTTTTCTGGGGTAATAGCCTTTGAGCACCACAGTGGCTCCACTGATCCGTTACTGCATTCCTGTGGCAAATACGGAACGGTCGCAATGCCTGGCTTTTTAAAAAAATAAAAAAGGCTTTTACTTAAAGTTGTGAATCTATTTAATTCAAGATATTAATTGCCCCATATTAGCAAGTGATAGCAGCAAAGCTGTAATTTCCATTTAGTTCCTAAATTCCCCAATAGAGCCTAGAAAAAACAGAAAGCTTGGAAAATTCTGATTCGGCTTTGGCTAAGCTTATATCCAGCACGTTTCCTTATAAAACTGACATTGGGTGTTGCTAGTGGGGAGCCTTTACGTTAGCTCTGTGTTGGCAGACAGCCATTCACAAAAGACAAGGCTTAGTCACGAGAGCCCGTTCTTAACTCCCTCAGTAATATACCTATTTCTTACACATATAAGTCTTTAAATCATTACTGTTTCCTATAATGCAATACATGCTCTTGTGGTCTCAACTACATCAGGGCAATCCACAACCTGTAGCTGAAATTTATCACCTGCCTGAAAGCACAATGTTGTTTATTTAACTCTGACCATATGATGGAAAACCAGAATAGAAATATATTGATTTAAAAAAAAAAAAGTCTGACAATAAAGAATCTCCAGCCCTGTTCTAAATTCTTTTTCTCTTTCCTACAGTAACCTCCTGGTGTGTCCTGAACCTTTCTTCAATCTCTAAGTCTCCATCTATGATGTCGCAGATAAAAGACCTCCTCTTTAACAACATCAGAAATAATATCAGACTGTCTCATTATGTTCCTATTAGGATTATTTCGAGATGCAAGGTCAGATACTCTATCTTCCTAGACAACCTTCTGGCATATCAGCCACTCCTCGCAGTTTTGTGTTATCAGCAAACTTGCTGAGGGTGCACTCTGCCCCGTCATCCAGATCATTAATGAAAATGTTAAACAGGACTAGACCCAGTACTGAGCCCTGGGGTATCCTGCTAGCTTCTGGCCTCCAATTAGTCTTCATGGGACTGATCACCACCCTCTGGGCCTGGCCATTAGACAGTTTTTTACTATCCACCTCACTGTCTGCTATTCCAGCCCGTACTTCATCAGCTTTTATATACAAATCTTATGTGAGACAATGTCAAAATTTCTTGTACCCACGTGATTTGTACGGTTAAGAAATAAAAACGTCAGTGTTTTTTCCTTAAATGCTTGCACTGTTAATTAGGTTGTTGACTAAAAAAAACCCCAAAGCAACAACAAAACCAAAAAGAAAGAATCTGTCCTTCAGAATGCTAAATCTGTTGCCATGGTCACAAATTACCAAAGTAACCACTAGATACATCTGTATTTTTAGATTAAAATTGGTTCTATTTTCACAGAATATAGATTCAGTTGAAAGAAACTACTCATTCTTACCAGGAAATACTACAAAATTCAGAGTGTAAATTAGGGCAACACTACTGAAGTACACGAACACACAGAAACTGGTTAATTGCAAAAGGGGGGAGGGAATACATAAAAACATTGCCATTTACAGAGCTGCTTCCTGCAGCTAGAAAATGGTTTCAATGGACAGCAAAAAGATACGAGGACAGTTAATTCTCTAACACTACTGTCTCAGCAAGCCACACTGAAAACTGGCTCAATTAGGAAGCCCAGCAAGCTTAAGTAGCCTTTTTAGTCAGGGGTTAACTACAGTATTTACTTTGTATTTCTCCATTACAGCCCCCTGCTTTCTAAGCAGGACGTTCACTCTCACACATAGGAAATATCGTTGTTCAACCTGCTGTAATTCAACTGTTATCAGACAGGTCTCTGCTCTCTCATTTTCAGTGAATATACGTTATGCTTATACCCTCTGGTGGACAAAAAGCAATTCGCAACCCTCCCAGTGCCTTACTGCCTTTACATCAGCGCTGTGCTAACAGGAACTTCGGCATGAAAATGTTGAATCAAAACCAAGCATCGCTACGTAGTCTCTAATTTCTGTACGCTAAGGAAGGTCCTTCAGTCATCTTTACCTGGCTAGGTCTGTCGCAGCTTCTCCGTTTTCTTAGTGGGATTTCATTCGGCCAACACTGTCTCTCACACATAGCTCAGCGTGTTTAAATTTACACATGAATTCATAGTCACATGTCAAAATTTCATTTATCTCTGTGTGACATTCACAACGTTTGAGAAATCCAACACGGAAGTCAAAAGTGAGGAGTCCACCAACTCAGTGCTTTCCCAAAAAGGCGGCAGCACAAATACAAAAGGTTTATATTCAATACTAGGTTTGACAATCAGGATAATCTACCTCCTAATTTTACAGTCACCAAAAATTTTCAATTTGCTTTCTATTTGGTAAGTTACTAAGCATTACGCACGATAAAAACTTAGTTCCCTTGTATGTAAAAAATGTTATATGCTTCCCATCCAGTCTGAGTCTCCTCCCTGACCTGCTGCAAAGAGCATGACTGAATTCCCCATCTTTGGTAAGTCAGTACAGCAATGCATTTCTACTGCTGCCACAAATCTTTTACATAGTCTCAGAATATTACGGAAGACTTGAACTCTTACTCCTTTAGAGTTCAGTCACTTTCGCAGCCTTCCCATATACGTTACTTCTAACGTTATTTGGCTAAATGCAGACAGAATGCTCTTGCCCAAAGTGTCTTCAGTAAGCAGAATCCACTGCAAGAAAAGGGAGATACAACAAACTATGCTGTCGGCAATAGATGCTCAGATTCCACCCGGGAATCCAGCCTTAAGAATTGTTACACAAGTCACTGTATGAGTCTAGGTCATAGGATTAAATAATGGAAAAAGGCTGAACTTCAGATCTAAAAGACAGCATTTTTCACATCTCTGCAGTCAGCAAAACTGGAGTAGTCCCTTGCTTAATATGAGAAAACATAAGAAACATAACCGGGTCATGAAAGGATAGAAGCTGAGAAACAGAGCAAGGAAGTAACAGTTTGCTTGCAAGTGGTTTACAAAAAGGTTTTAGGCAAAGAAGCAGCAAAGACCTAAATGTACCTGTAAAAATGCAGAAAAAAACCTGCAAATTTGCCACTGTTTCTTTTCACTTCATATTATTTTTATTCCAGTTCTCATCAGAAATAGAGCACTGGTAATGCTCACATTTAATTTGGGGACTCTACAGAAGGCTGTGTATACAAGCGTAGCAAAGTCCAGCATTTGGTTCATCCAAAAAAGTAGGCTTCGTAAGGGGGAGGGGTGTAATTTGCCAGACAAAAGTACCCTCTGGAGCTCCCCGCTGGTGCTTCTTGCACATAACACATCTACTACACCGTGATGCGAGATACTTGATACTCACCTGGTGCTGCCTGCAGATCGGCTGCCTGCTGAGGTCAAATTCAAACCTTATTGTTCCGAAGTGATGAGACGTTCAAGAATCTCAACGCGTGTAGCTCAAGCCCGGCTTAGAAAGCTAAGACGTAGAGATGCTGCGAGAGAGAGATCAGGCTCTGATCTATAGAGCGCAGGGTTTAAGTATTGCTTGAGAATCAGAAAGTCAGCAGTAATTCCTGGACAACTCTGTACTGGGCACAGCCCATTTTCCACTCGAATTCTACCTCAAGACAGGTTCTTAGCTGATATGCAGGTTTATTGTCTTCATTTACTATTCAAACCAATTGTTCTCACAAGTTACTCGGCGCACCTCTTAAGATCTCTTCCGAAGCCTCTAGGCTTCTTAACAATACCTATAAATAACATAAGACCGAGTTATGTTTATAGCATCTTATAATAGCGCCAAATTCCAGATGAAAGGTGACCAAGGAATCCTTTCTCCTCATTAACACTAAAGCATATCCCCACATAGTATATGCATTTCTGCACATACCAGTTCTTAAACATTAATTTCACTAGGCTCCAGACCACAAATAGCGCACAGGAACTCCTGGGCAACTGGCTCTAGGTGGCCTTGCTTGAGCAAGGAGGTTGAACCACATGACCTCCAGAGGTGCCTTCCAACTCCCAGCGACTCTATGATTCTATAAGCTCATACAGCTTCGGAATACTTTGCTGGTTTTCCACATACCTGAATTTATAGGGCAACTCAGAAAGCAGCACCAGAAGATGCTTCAGCCAGGTGGCACATTACAAATTCTTAGTGGGTAAAAGTAAGAAAAGCTATAGTACTGACTAGTTACACAGAGAGATGTGATTCAGCACCTCCCCAGCAAGCAGCAGAGTAATGTGACGATACAGTGTCCCCATCAGAAAGAAGCATGAGAATAGTTCTTCCCCCCCCTCCCCTCCCCCCTTGTTTCTCTCTTAGGCAATAAGCCACACTTTCCAGCATTATATTCAGGTTTGGAAGACAGATAGGAAAACTCAGCTCAACTCAACAGCTGCTCTCCAGCATACAATGACATTTCACAGTTAACATGCAAGCCTCCTTGACACAATGCTACGTGCAGATCCGGGAACCACCAGAGTATTCCACAGCTATCCCGCTTTCCTCCTAAGGCACTATATTTCCTGCTGATTAAGATAGCAAAGTATAAATAATAATTTCTGGAAAGTCAGAGTTCTCTAGAAATCTTGCTTTTCAAGACAGAAATTACTTGGCCGTATACTGTGAGAGAGTCATACTTCCAAGAGGGGTATATAAAAAAGAAAGCCCAGCAATGCAAAAGGACAATGAACAGAACTCAATTCACTAAAATGGGGGAAGGCGTAGCTTTCCCAGAAGAGGCTTTGCCATTTTAAGAACACTTGCGTCTCTCTAACACACCCTCTACCTACCAAGGGAGTTAACCTAGTCTAAAAGAAATCAGTCCCCCAGACTTGGAAACGCAAGGCTGGAGAATCAGAAACTTGGTAAAGAACAGTGAGAAACTAAGATGTTTAGTTGAAGTGTGGAGTTTAAAACCTGACAGTAGTCTGTAATGTCCTATTTCCTACCCATCATGGAGGATACTGCCAAGCAAGAAAAAATTTCTCCCTTTTATGCAGCAAATCATTAAGTTTCTCAAAAGGGAAACCACATTTCACCATTTTCTTTTCCAACAGCAGAACACTGACTCATGGTACTATATGGCATGGAGGTACAACATTTCTTTCCAAAAGGCAGTCACGGCTTCACTTTGTATCTCATGGTATAGCTATCTTAGGATAACCTTTAGGCACAAGAAGTTTGACACACATGTACCATGCTCCCACAGCCCAGCCCCCTCAACTTCAGGTATCAATTTACTGCGTTTCTCTCTGTGCCCAGGCATATTAGGAAAGGAGTACAGACACTTACTGAACACGAAGAGTTCTACTGCTAGGTCAAGATTTAACCATGTGCTTAATTGCACAACGAAGCCCACAGACGACACTGAAGAGAAATTACATTCCAGCATTTCCTGTTGAAAATACTGAACAGCAGCTGATAAAAGCATTTTATCAAAACAGCACATTCAGTGTTCTCATTAACAAGAGAATTTCTATGCAACACCATGCCATCCAATGCAGAACCGTATCTAGAAACTCACTAAGAGGTCACGTGGCTGGTAGCAGATCTGCAGAGGCTATGATCACGCGCAGAGCACAATCTAGAAGTCACATTTGTACTGGAAGAAGAAAAGAGTGTCCATGCTAAGACACTGTTGTTGCTCTGGGTGAGTTCTGCTGCTTGGCATCATCAGCTTCGTATCACACGAGATCCTAGTCACTGAGCCTACTCCAGGCTCTCTCTTACAACCAGAGGTCATTTAATGCCCCTGTACAAAAAGCCAGAGTAAGACTGACCCACACTTACTTCCAGGCTAACGACATCAAGCATTAATGCTAAGTAAAACATACTTAGCACAGGACGTAGCTCAGGAAGACAAAGGTAAATCCAAATGTCAAAACTGTGTTTTCAGAAATTCTTCCTGTGCTTCAAAGCAGGGAGAGTTACTACAAATGTACTGATTCTAGAAAACATTCTGGAAAGTCACTGTAGGAAAACCGAGTAATCAGAGACTATCACAATGCATGCACAAGGAAAGGGCGTGAAGACCAGCGTAAGGGGAGACTAACCAATCTGTGGCTTCCAAATCAAGTCCCTCACAATGATTTACATAAATAATTGGCTATGGAAATTTTTAGCTAAAAAAAAAAATTCAAGAAATGTGGTCATAGAGATACTTGGTATATAGAGAACAATGGTTCTGTTTTGTTCCGTACAGTAAAATCTCGGACAGCAATTCCTCACAACTGAGTCTTCCACATAATCAGTAAAGATTTTTATCCCTTGTATAGAGAAAGAAATTTCCTTTGGAAACAGAAAGAATTCCTGCTTCAGGATACGCCTTTGCTTGTACTAGTGACACACATATGCAATGTTTGTTAACAAACAAAAAGAACAAAATACTTGGGGTTTTCTGTGAAACGCAAAACTCGAAGCCAAATCAAGGATTTTCTGCTGGCTTCTGGATAAGGCTCTGTGGATAATTTAAGTATTTCTGACAAGATGCAAGTTTCTGACATGGTCCGTCAAGCCTTCAATTTTTAAAAGCTACAAATAAAAAGTAAACCCAACTTAATTGGTTTCCTAAAATAACAAGTCAATTCATAACAATTTGCCACCAACACAATGGGAAACAAGAAAAAAATTCAGTCCTAATCTTCAACTTTACGAACTTTTGAAGGGCTATTCTTTAGGACAGGAATACTTGTGGAACATTACTGGCAGAAGTGCCTCCATACACCGCCAACAACAAAATACGGGGCTCTGTGAAGAATCCACCATAATTTCAGAAATGTGACGGCAAAAGATGTAGGCAAACACAAATGCCTGCGTCTAGAGCTAAGAGTGGTCTTCGGCAGGGAAGGAGGAGCCAGGTTCCTTCTTTCATAACTAGTTTCAGTAAAGTTTAAGACCATCAAGTATTCATTCTGACAACCACGTCCATAATGGCGCTACCCCATTATAGATCTCAACAACTGAAACCCTGCTCATCTCAAATTCTCGTTGACTCTGGTGGCGTTTGTACAGGGGACCTCCCCTTAACAACGTTCAACAGATTAGAATCCAGCATGGTTTGGCACGATGCAAATTTTCTCTGCAGCACTGCCATTTCACTCCCATGACAGATATTCTACACGTGCTGTAGTTCTGCCCCAAGCGTCGCATTTTGCTGAAGTCTCGGGACACTGATAAACATGGCACACGGTTAGACAGAAAATTTGTGCAAGGGCTGTGGTAGGATAAAGCAAGAGGAATGATTAATCACAGTATTGTGCCCTACTCCCTGCTTTTTATCCGCCGTAAATGGAATCCTGGAATTAGCGAAATTCATACGTCAGCTATTTATCAGTTCTTATACCCTAAGGATAAGATGAGAGATAAGGGCTTCTGAAATTCTCAAGTATGCCTGCAGACTATACTGAGTCAGATTTTCCCCAGTCATCTGCTAGAATGGAAGAATTTGTCCATAGTAACAAGCGTCAGGATGACATGAAGTTCAACCACTAAATTGCAAAGCAACAGTCTCCCTGCCAACTCTTCCCAATGCACGGGACTCACACCACCCTGATGCTCTCACAGGAATCAAAGTGAACAACAGAAACTGAAATAAAATTCAAGCAGCTTCAAAAAGAGCCAAAATCTTATGAATACCCAACTTACTTTCTCAGAAGTTAACTCCTACAGACACCTGCATCTACTCCAGCACATCTGCATATAACAGCACATTTTTCTTCATTACTCAGTTTTTCAATTATCTCCATTCACCTTCCAGAAAAAATAAAATAAAAAACAATCTCTTCATCTTCCAGTACTAGTAACAGGAATCTAGCAGACCCCTCCCACGAGCTAGTTCTTTATGTTCAAAAGCATTCAGCATACATAATTGCAGACACGTTCTCAAAGGGGACGGACACGACAGGTACAGTCCATACTTAAGGAGGAAAAAGCATGGTGGGCACTTCTTAACAACGCACAGCTGCAGAAGAACACCCAGAGCAAGATAAGACGTTTTAGGGAGCCACCCACCCCTGTGGAACTCCAGTGTCTAACATTTTTCCATATTCTGTGCAATGGATGTCTCTAACCCTAGTCAGTTCTTCCAGGAAAGATTCTCCCCAGCTAGGGTTATACATTGGGAATTCCAAAGCAACAGTCTATGTACAGACATATCAGCATTCCCTCCAACAGAGATGAAAAGGAGAAAATTCCTCCATGCTCTGAATCCCAGCCTCCCCCTTGCCTTGGAATGAGCTCTACAAAGCAGTATCTGTTATGTACATGAATCTCAACTCCCTTCCTTTGGGGAGTCTCCCCTCAAAAGTGACAGGCAGATCCTGGGACAGAGACAGCTGCTGGGGAGAGGGAGGTCTGCTTAGGATGACTCGCCAGAAGCAAGAGAGCCTGCAGCTTTCTTCTTAGGACGGGCTTTCACACTTCTTACTGGAAGCTGAGGAGAAAAAGAGGCATCTTCGGTTAGTCTATTTTAACACCCAAATGTCTAACAGAAAGATGTAAGAATGCAGAGTAAAAACAGGAAAAGGCAACTACAACATGATGACCCTATCCAGGTCACACATAAAAAAAAAAACCTATTTAACCATTCCCTTTTGGTTTTGGTAACTAAACAAATCACTCTGAGCATATCCCATCAAATAGCAACCAGTAGAGGAATACATTCTAAACCAGGAAAAGAGTGATAATAAAATCCAAGTCATCTGTCTCAACAAAAGGCTAGACATAGCAATATTTCTAACTGGTAACATTCACGCTGTAACTTTTCTGCTTCTTGACTGCCATTCCAAATGCTGTTCTTTGAAAGCTGTAGAAATATCTTGGAACTAATTTGCACACTTTACGGCAGTGTCTTTCATTCCAGATATTGGCAAGAAGAGCACATTTATGATCTACGATGCGTTCAGCCCTTCCAGGCAATCTAGGAGACCTCAGTCAAAGACCTCTTACTATTCCTACATCTGAACCAAAGATCCAAACAGACTGAGCATAAAAACCTATATGCCCGTGAAGGGCTTTACTGGAATTTCTGTATCCACAATAAACGCCATAGAAGAGTTGTTACTGTCTTGTCATGATTTCACTTTAAAAATTCCTCACTAGGAAGCTTGGAATGAAATTTTGTTCCTCTCGTTTCCCTGCTCCTGTCTAATATGCTAGAGAAGAAAGCAGAGGGGTCAACTCAGAAGTAAGCCTTGGGAATTCAAAAAAGATCCAGGCTGATTTTAAATGCACCTTTAGACATACATGTCCGTCCTTGGAGATATTCAAAAGCCATCTGGACAAGGTCCTGGGAAACTGGGTCTAGATGGCACTCCTTGAGCAGTGGGGTTGGACCAGATGATCTCCAGAGGTCCCCTCCAACCTCAACTATTCTGTGATTCTATTACAAAGAGTACTTAACCACATGCAAAGGTGACCTGTACACTGTAAAATCAGCTTAACAGTATGACTTAAAATGATGCTCTAAGCAACTACTGTCCTCCAAATTATTTAATATTTAGCCTGAAAAGCCTGAGAATGTGAGCCAGTCACATGTCACTCTATCTTAAATAAAACTAAAAAATAAAATTAGGAGTCCGAGTTGAATCGAGCAAATAGGACTCCACAAAAAGGAAGAAGCATTTTATCATATACAAATCAAACCACAAGAAACACTCAAGTAAGAGTCAAAACCTGGAAAGCAGCACCTCAAAAAGCATATTCTACAAAACACGCCAACAGCTGAATAAAAAGACCGTTAAGCTAAAATGGCTCTTGGACACAACTGCATTTATTTTTGTGTATAGTTTGTTTTAATAATAAGAATACAGGCAACTCATGCCCCATCTGAATGACTGTAAATATCCCAGATCATCACACGATCATATGGGGGGGACAGGTCAACAGTGACTAGTTACTCAAACTTCAAGACAAAAGCCTGGGGTGGGGGAGCAGTGTGGAGGGGGAAACTACATTTTCCCCGTATGTAATATGCAGAAGTGCAGGAAGGCCTAAAAGGGTACAGAACCATTGCATTTTAGATGAGGAGAAAGTGGCTGTCCCAGGGCTAAATGTCACAGTAGTATTATATATTCAGGCTGTAACAGACAGGAGAGAGGATACAGTCAACAAAACATGTTAAAAATATCTCATTTCCCACCCTTCAACACAAAACCTGAATGACAGCAAAGCTGGGTCCTCGCTTATGACAGAGGCTTACAGGCGTGACAAAAAACACACAAGCTTGAGATCAGCAAGTAGACAGAAAGTCCTCTGATGTAGGACTTGACTAGCAAAGACTCAGCCCAACAGAGTTTATATAAAGAGCTTTTAAATGCTGCACTGAGACTACGAAGCCAGAGCCTTCCGACAAAGCTCACAAATCAATGTCTACGCTGGAAATAATTTACACAGCAGCTCACCTCAGCTTTCATCATCTTCTTAGGAGTTTTGAGACTCTGGGTACGTTTAGGAAGTTTGTCTCCTGCATCTTCATCTGATGGGTCTGTTCTACTCTCTGGTGGGGTTCCACTAGACCTCTGTGCCACACTGCTGTCCTCTCCTGAGGAGTAACAGGAAGCTAAGGAGTAAGAGAGAAAGTTTTAGCAAATACTTTTGAAAAATCACGTAAAGTCTAAAATGGCCCAACCTGAAGAACCACATGTAAGTGAGATGTCAACAACCCTTAAGAAGGATAATCCAAAAACAAGAGATGCGTTAGTAGACGGGAAGGGACTAGGGAAGACAACGCAACTTCTCCCAGATAATTTGAATATCGTAGTCCTTCTGAGACCCGATGCGTGAGAAGTCTAGGGAATCCCTCCTCCCCTCCTGGCTCACCATATGAGGTCTCATACAATGGCCCAGCATGGGTGTTCTGTACCTGAATCCTCAATGGTTTCAAGAAGACCTCCACCAGAGGGATGCAGCTGTGGCTCATGGCTTTGCATATGCACAGTATCTTCATCTCGGATTAGAGTGAGATCCTGCATGCTGAAACTTCGCAGCTTCTCAGACAAAACTCCCTGGCCCTAAGAGGACATAAAAATTAGGGTCAAGGGCACTTTGGCTTCACCGAGATCATCTCACATGGGATTACTCAGAAGAGGAGGAAAGGTGCCCTATTCCCCTCTAGGGTACTCTGAAAAAAAACAGAGAAGGGAAAAAGAAAAATATGCTCCCGAGGCCAACGGGGAAGAGTTTAAAGCAAAATCCATTCCACTCTCCCTCCACTTTTCGTAAGTCAAAGGCTGGGACTAACTGCAAGGCAAACCGGAGGAAATGAAAAGTAGATTGGTGCCAACAAGTACCAGCATCCCTAACAGACTGATAGCACTAATTGCTGGCACGCAAAACTAGGCTGCTGGGGAATTCCTGAACATAACAGAAGGTGTTGCATTACCTTTGCAGCTGCAGTAACTGCTGCATTGGCAGCAAGGTTTAACCCTCTCTTGCCAACTCGCATCATGGTTTCATAGCTCTTGTCACGAGCCTGAGTAATGTATTCATCAATTTCCTAGGAAGGCAATGTGGAACATGGCATTTAGCTCCTCGTTACAAACATGATCAAAGTCTCCCCACCATAACCCTTAAAAGCCCAAAGCTCATCTGGACACTTTTTTCCAGGCTACCAGCATCAGCTGTCATTCATCTTGTAACTGCAGTTTCTCTGCTACTTACAGAAAGCTTGTAAATGCAATTTTTACTTAAAGTATGCTATCTCCAAATTGTAACAGCTGAAACAAAGCAGCCACTTATACTGACAACGTGGAAAAACAGTACGGCTACTGAACATGCTGCTCCTATCGTGACTGAAAGAGCTTAACTACTGACAGCGACTATAAGGGCTCATGACACTGGGTTAACCAAACATGCTTCCTAAGCATTAGCAAACTACTGGCTACATTACAATCTTCAGTAAGCTGCAGTATGACATTGTTGTCAGAGACAGAATCATTCTGCATCCACTAATGTCAGCACAAGCATGATTCACGCGTTTCAGTTTTCATTGTGGCATCACCAAATTAGAAGTCACTCAGCTCCCAGACAGGTCAGTATCTTCTGACAACAAGCATGTACCTTCTCCTTATTGGAGAGCGTTGGGTGCACAAACTTCCTGTAGAGGACACTGGAGCCCTTGGTGTAAGGGGAGAGCAGCCAAATCACAAATGCGATTTTCAGCTCGAAATAAAAGGGAAACCTGAGAGAAAGAGGGAAGAGGGAAAAAAAGAGAAAGAGAGATGGAGAACTGGAATCAAGATCAGCACAGAGACAGATGCAGGTAACTAGTAGAGAGCAGCATAGGCAGAAAGAGCAAAGGCAAAATAAAGGCTCAGGAACAAAAGAATCGATGTATCAGGTTAGAATAACAAAACCCTCTTTGGAATCCTAGGACACACCTTCTTTGAGTCTCATTTACTCTTTCATCCATAGCCACCAAAACTCCATAAACAGGGCATCTCTCAGCCCTGCAAACACACCAAATTACAATCTGATAGCTACTGTCATCATTCTGAAGTTTGTTCAGCGAGTATCCACTGGATGTTAATATTACAGTAGTTTCCCTCTCATTTTCCGAAGTTTTCAACTACATATCTCAATAAATCTCAAGTTCCTGTTAAGCTGATGGCTCAGCTTCTGAAACTTTCAGTAGGTACTCCTCAGATAAGGCACAAAAGGAGGATCGGCGTAAATGAAAAAGAGCGGGCAGCATGTAAGTCTTTCATCTCTAACCGTTACCCAATAAAATGTCTGGGAAGATACAACAGCAGAGACTGAAATAAGTGAATGCAAACTTTCTACAGTCTCCATTAGTACTCGAGACTTTGGTTTTCAGTGGTCCATTTTAAGCACGTGAACAAGCCAAAGCACTTGTACTTTTCAGATCTTTGTCGGCTTTTCAAAGTTTAAGCAGGAAGAGGCAAAATGGCTAAGCACTTTTGTAAGGCATTTCACGTTTCTTTAAAAGATGCAACTCTTGACTACTATACTTTCAGAGATACATGCAAAGCTCAAACACTAAAGCAATGAAGAAACTGAAGATAGCCTGTTCCAAAGGTTCAGATGAAAACATGTAACGATGATTTGCCATTTTTGAAGGCCTCCATATTGCCAAGCATGACACACAGCACAGCAAGGATTAAGAACTTGCTTCCCCTGACTCCAATCCACCCCACGCTTGCTAGTGGAAGGCAACTTCGTCATGCAAAACAACACTCAGAGCACAGATGTGCGTGTGATCTGCTCCTTCACGCAACAGGCTTGCAAAGCAAAGCAGGTCCCTTCATTCTACCGTGTTTTTTTTCAAGTGTCTTTTAGACCACCGTTTCTCAATCTTTACCAGTTCACTTGAACAGCCTCTCAAAAATGTTTTACGTTATGCATGGACAAAGATCCTCTTACAGATACTGTGTATCTCTCCTAACCGTTTGTGAGTACAGGAGATGAAACAGCTAAGACAGCAGCTGCTACCCACAACATCTACAAACCTGCAGACTCTTCATAAGGATTGGAAACTCCTGAAGGAGAGACAGTTTATTCTTAGCATCCTAATACTACTCGTCCCTTCTTTAAAAAAAAACCCCAACAAACAAAAAAACAACCGACAAAAAATCCCATGCCGCCAAGGAACTCACCAAGAAAGAACAATGTCTGTGAGTGTTTCTGCAGTGGTGAAAAAGGCAAACACAATCCAGTACATCATCCACTTCACCTGCAAAAGAGCAGTCACTCAACAGACATCCATCAGAACCCAGAAAAAAGTGAAATCTCTTCTCAGTAAAAATGACTCATCATCTCGAGACATTAAGATGAATTTAACAAGAAGGTATACATAATTAGTAATGGAGAGGGTCACATAGCAAATGGTACATTCTAGTCTGGGAAAACATGTAGGATTAACGTGCTCTAAATAGACAAATGCATACAGATACACTGATGAATGTATGCTCTGTAGAAATACCATGATGCAACAGTGTTAAAGTCCCAAATAAGCTATCTAAAAAGAGTAAACGGTTCACTTTAAGAAGTTATAGTCTTTCACGTATCATAATTATTGCAATAAATACATACATAGACACATATGCAAAAGTTTAGTTTTAACTGTAGCCCTATATTTTCTTGATTTAAAGTTTTTTCTCGGGAAGAAAAAAAACCCCAAACCAACACATATAGTATTTTACTCTAACTAAGCATTCTCTGCCTTAGTCATTAGTCCCAGAAATAACACAAGCATTTCTGTTTTCTTTTTAGATAAAGGCTCAGTGAGAGAGGTAAGAAAGCAAAGAACACGCTGCATCGATCTTACCTTCTTCGTTAAGGTCTTGAGTATAGTTTACAAAGTAGTGTCCTTTGTGCTATTATGGCGTATCTGTATGCCTATCATCTACCTCCCTACTTCCTCACGCCTTTCTCTGGAGCAGTAGCTATTTCTTTCAAAGCAAACATAAAATAATCCCCCCCTCTAACACTCACTCACACTCTGCCGTCTTGGTAACAAGTGTCTCAACTACAGGCCAGTTATTCCTAAAGATGCATCAGCTGAATTATGGAAATCGCTACTCAAAAATCTCCAATAGTAGAAGAGTTGGTATGTTAAGGGAAACTGCTAGTTTTCTGTGCTGTTAAGAAGTAAAAATAAATGTAAGTAGAAGATAAATGGAAAGAGGAGGTCACCTTTGCTAAAAGCAACTTAACGCTTTGTGTCATCAAGAATGGGAAAGGAGAACAAAACTAAACCAAGGAAATCCCACATATTAATTCCACACGTTAATCCATACAGTAAATTACATCAGCAGTTTAGTGACAGTCTTTGTTACAGCAAATGAAGTTACAAAAGCAGGTATTTGAAGGTAGTGGTTAGTTGCCAAAATTATTTCCACTTTATTATGCTATTTTTTCACAAAAGAAAGTAGCGAAATTTGTATTTCATGGCGCTCTCCTGCCTTTTTCTTTTCTTCCTTGTATTATCAGTTTGGACAGGACCAGGAGTCATTCGCTTGATTTCTAAAGCAACTCTGTGGAACCTAATGCAGCAACATAAATAAGCTCTTATATAGAAAAGCATGTGAACAATAACAAATCAAAGGTGGCAAACGGATCACAATGGGCGAGAGATTTCAGAGAACCTACAGACCAGTAAATTTTACTTCAGTGTTAGGCAAAATGAAGGCAATAACAATAAAAGCTACTAACAGATATATACGTATACATAACATAACGGGGAATATTTTTTTTTTGCAGAAAAAAATTAGTATCACAAATGTAGCAGAATTCTTTGAAGGTTTCCATAAGCTCTTGCTATAGTGCTTCCCTGACAGGCAGGGTGTATGGAGTTTCTACAAAGTTTCCAACAGGCCTAACTAAACACTCAAAGACACTAAATTGTCATGGATAAAAAAGAAGGGACTCCTGAGGATTAACAATTGATTGGTTAAAAGAGAGGAAACAAAGGATAGAAATAAATGGCCATTTTTAAAAATGAGGAAAGCTACCCGTGGAATCCCACAGGAATCAGTGTTGAGATCTGTGCTGCTCATCTTCATGAAAAATCTGGGAAAGGTTTTGAATAATAAGACGACAAAATGGGCCGAAGACATTTTTCTATCCAGTGGATTAGGAGTGAGTTGATTTAAGAATTCAGAAAGGGATCTATACTGATTGATCTCCAGTTGACATTTTCTCGCTAAATACAAAGCAATGAACTTCCACAGGATCTGCTTTTTCTTAGTGAAAACTATCGTGGTTACATAAATTATCTCATGCCACTCAGGAGTGGTCACTGTAGACAGCCTGATGAAACCATAAGCTCAGTGCTCATTAGACTTTTTCATTCCACTGACACAATGCTCAGGAGCATTAGAAGAGGAACTGAGAACAACAGAAAACATTGCTTCATTACTGTTTAAATAAACTACGCTTTCACATCTTTGATACTGGACACAGGTCTCTTGCCCTCTGTCTCCTCCTGCCACCCTACACTCTACAGCCAAAGACAAAAAGAAATACAGCTCTTAAGCTAGGAGGACCCAAATTCTAGCTCTAGAAGTCCCTGAAGTGCAGATGACCAGAAACTAGAACAGTAGAAAGCAGAGGGGAAGGATCAATACTTTTTTTTTTATTGTTATGTTTGTAACCCACAGATTACAAACACGTTCAAAACCTGAGTGTCAAACCAGGCGATTGGTTTTTTTCTGTCATTAAAAAGGCGTCAGGTCTCTGCCGCTCAAGGTGATGACCACCAGCTTCAGCTAACTGCACGTACGTAGTTGCCACAACTTGCACCAAGAGCCTAAATAAATTCAGTAAATGCAAAAACATAATTGGAATGTAGATTTGACCAAAGCTGAAGATGACCCGAAGAGAAAAGAAATTACTTTTGAAACAGTTTGAGCTACTATAAGCAGTCTGTCACAGCTGCTCAAGGGCTTAGCACAAATTTGTATCACGTAAGAAGAAGAGTAAGTCCTCGCTCTACTCTGATGCCATTGACGGACGGCTTGTGGTAGCTTGGTTTGTGTCAACTCAATTCTCAATACACCACACTCTCTAGCACAGACAGACCTGTAAGACCTTTCTCCCCCACCAATGTTGGTTCCTAAGCACTGTGAGCAAGTAGTAGTACATAGATACAGCTGGCTTTGAAAATGTGCAGCACAGCATTGGTTTCAGGTTTTCCGGTGACTTTTCACGCAAAGAACAGTTTGAACAGATATTGGCCCCCTTTTCTGTGTTTAACTAAATAGTTTTTTCTCCGTCTTTCCACTTATGTTGAGGAGGAAGAAGCCCTCCAAAGATAAGCGAATTAGGCAGACGGCAGTCCCACATCTAAATGCTTATTTCTGATGTAGTCCTCTCAAGAAGATGTAATTTATATATAAGATCAGTTTTAGCGGTTCAAACATATTTTCTTGAACCAACACCAATATTTCCACTGAAAATAAAAACAAGAGAAAATTTTCTGCTGCAGCAATCCAGAACTATCTACTTCAAGAAAACTGTATCAAGGAAGCATCAAACAAAACCAAAAAATTAATGCCATACTTTTCCACATCAGCCCTAGTGGGGCTTATAACCGCGTGATTAGTTGATGTTATTGTTAAGACAACTTTATGATACTCAAGTACTGTACCTCACTTTTTCACCATCGGATTAGGGGAGTCTTACAGCAATTTAGTTAACATGTACCAAAAGAAAAAACAGATCAATACAATGTTTGCATCCTGCAAGAAAACACAGCACTTACGTACCTCAACAGCTAACCTACCCACAGAAAACAAGCATGTTTTTACTGTAAAGAATGCCTACAAATCCAAAGGCTCCATATTTCATGAGGTCTTTGAGCTCCAGAACAAGCATGCTATACATAGGCTTTTTTAAAAAATAAGGGTTTTTTTTTCCCCTCCCCCTCAAGTTCTTAACAAAACAATTTAAAACTCTGAAATCTGTGTTTGTCTTAAAGTCAGCACAGATTCTGTAACTGGAACACAATCATTCTGTGACAGACGCTCACGAGCCAGAATAAAATTCCAGGTAAAAAGTATGCATTTCATGCAACAAATGAAGGTCATAGGTAACTGGAAGGAAAGAGGAGAGGACGGCCAGAGAAGACAGCAGTAATACGACATGCATAACTTCAAACATAACTATGACATCACAGGATCGTGTGATTACTCAGTTTCTTTCACGCTCTCTTTTCAATTTCTACTGTTATTACTAATAAACTTTGAAGTTCAGCACGCCTCATCGTATTTCTGACTATCTCTAGCACTCACTCAAAACGCATCCTGAACATTCACACTTCAATTTCTCTGCTGAGACCAGTATTTAAAAAAAAAACCCAACCCAAAACACCTCAGCCAGATGTTGTGATTTGTAAAGGTGTCTACTACGAACAGACTCTCACCTCAGGGGGCATCTCCTTTAAAAACCAGTGGGCTGAATTTTAAGCCAACACATAGGAAAGGTCTAGTCTATTCTAGAGGGCTGAAGCAGCATGAGACAAAAAAGGACTATATCCTGCAATATTTATTGTTGACACGTCATATTCTAAGGGCAAACGGAGCCAGCTGGATGAAGAGTCTCAGACTGCGACGCAGAGCAATACTGACGAATTGTATCCTATTCATCCATGTTACCTCTCTTCTCCATCAGGTTACTCCTCGCTCTAGACAAATGGAAGCTCATCCCACGCATAAGCCAAATAGCTCATCTCCACTGATGAACTTAGAACACCCCTTCTGTAAGAAGACGATACATGACATCGCTAAAAAGCATTTGGTGTTTTACCGCCAGAGAAGGGGAAACGACTCCAGAAAGCAAGGAGGATGAAGTCTTGACCAACAGAAAACACTGATCATGAGCAAGGTCGATAAGACACAAACCAAGCAAAATTACTTGGCGACTTGAAAGAAAACAAAGGCAGTACTGAAAAAGCAGTAAAAGGACACAGAATAAGGGTAAGTTAGAGGAAAGAACTCGTCCTCGACTTTCAGATGATTCCAGACTGCAATGCTTCCCCCGCCTCCCCTTCCTCACTCCGCACCTCCCGAGGAAAAAGAGCCCACGTCTACGGTGTGAAACCTCCCATTTCAGTACGGGCCCTGCCTCGGCAACTTGTGCAGAGATCGCCGGGGCTGCCGCTCAGGCGGCCTGGCCGACCCGACGCTCCTGCGGAGCCGGAGAGCCCTCGCCCCGGGGACAGGCCGGGGGCTGGCGGGGCAGCCGCGAGGGACGGGGCGGGCGCTGCGCCGGCACGGCGAACCCATACTCACGTATTCCTTCACGTTTTTCGTCTTGACGGCCTTGTACGAGGAGTAGGCAGGGTAGAGGGTGCCGAAGATCAGCCTGCGAGAAGAACAGACACCTCAGCGCCTCGCACCGCCAGCCGCCTCT
>VZSC01013974.1:30458-50568 GCA_013398225.1 Steatornis caripensis
CCCGCCAGCAGGCCCCGCCGCCGCCCCCCGCGGCGGCAAGGGCGACCGGCGGGAAAGGGGGCCGGAGAGCAACGTGGGCCATGCAAGAAAATTACAGAAGGGCTGAGTTAAAATCACGGGTACTTCGGGGAGCAGAGGGAGACACCGCAGGGGCAGCCATCTTCCGTGAAGGTGCCTCCTCGAGAGACTTCAAGGCAACCGCGATTCAGTGCTGCAAAGGACCAGATTAGTTAAGAGCATTTCAGAGTTCCACGGCTCCCAGGTTCACCCCAAACCAGATGTAAACCAAAACTACCTCCCTGATACAGAGATCAGGCTTACCAAAGCAAAGGGATGAAGGCTGTTAGCTGTAGTTTGCAGGGTAATTGAGTGTTCCAGGATAATTCTGTTTTCTGGGATAGCTTCAGCTGGGAGGCCAAGGTTTGCGTAACTACACAGACAAGGCTGAACGGAGGGGGGGAGGGGGAAATACCCTTGTTGTACAGTTGGAATGTGTATGCTTAAGCATACCAGAGTACCAAAACCTGTTACGTTTTAACAACTGAGAATTCTCCTCCTCAGGCTATGCTGGAGTTACTTCGCAGGCCCCGTGTGCCCCCCACGTGGTCTAAATCACACTATGACCATTACATAAGCTATCTTTGCTTTTTTGGTTTTTTTAATTGATTGGCTAGAAAACTATCGTGGTTCTTCAGCTAACAACAGCAACAAAACTGAAGGAAGGCACTATGGCAAAGTCTAATTACTTGCCACACAGCCTTTATAAAAAGGAAAGAGACCATAGAAAGAGTCAGAGCAAAAACAAAGAGCTGCTAGGGAAGAATATTCTCACGAATACATGAACTTCAGTATAATGAGCAATGGTGGAAAATACAAAACATTCACAACTTTCCATTACACGAAAGAGCTGAGCACACAAATGTCTGTACAGAGAGTGACAAAGAACATTTTGTCATACTCTGCTTTTGGATGTGAACGGCCACAAAATGATTGCATAAGGGACTGCACAATTTACACCATTGATGGCATAACTGACCTACAAATAGGATAAAAGGAGCGTGCTCTCACACATCCAAGTAATGCAAAAGCACACAACCTTCACCAAAATAATTCTGTTTCTAACCACTCCAGTTTCGTGTCAGGGCCCAGCACGGCAACAGCTCTGATACTTGAATAACATACCCATACTCAGGTGAGTGGAAGATACAAACAGAAGAGAGACAATCTAGAGACCTGGCAAGTACAACATATGAGGAGTGTGGGTGTGCTAAATAACTGCAGGATGGGTAAGTGGCACCTAAATAAAACGTGCCTTTAATGTGCCGAGGAGCAGTATGAATATTTACAGTGCATTAAACGGTGGTAAGAACAACAGAATATGAAAATCAACAGCAGAGAAGGTCGTCTTGTGAATGTCTTAATTGGCATCTCATTGTTAAGCAGCACATTGAGCTTTAGAGCAACTTCAGGAAAGGTATTTTAAGCTAGCAATTTACAATTAGTGATAAGTAGCTCAATTTCTTTCCATATCATGAAGAAGAATGAGAAATTAATTCATTAACTTACCTTCCCACAAGGAGAAACTGCTGGTACTGAAGGGCTATTTTTGGCACAAAAGCAGGCTGCAGGTCAAGTTATAACAGAATGATTAGTAGTATTATTTTTATTAAGTTATTAGTAATACTGTATAGTGCTGTGTACTGAAGATCTTAAGACCTACCCAGGAAAGCAATTTGACAATTGTTTTCAAATTAAAGCTGTATATTTTTCTAGCAGATATGCTACTGCTGAAATAACTCATGAGAAATTTGTGTTCTGCAAATGGTTAAAATAGGCGATCAAATATTTATCAAGCTATTATGGCCTAAACAATAAGGCACGGGAATCGAACGAACTGCTCCTCGAGTAGAGCAGCTTACGCAAAGCTCCATTTGTAACAGTGCCAGGTCAGAGCCAGAGATCCCACAAAAGCAGAGGTTCAGGCAGAAGCTGCTGTAATGAAGAGGAACAGCAATTAGTCAGGGCTCAAAAACACGAGTGCCTCTGGAAAAGTTTCGGAGAATAAATAAAGGTCTTAAGAAGAAAGATGAAGCAGAAGAACAAAATGGGAACCCTCTCTGGAGCTTAAAGGTGCAGATTGTAATGGAAGAGTATCTAATACTGAAAGTGATAAGGAAAACACAGAAAAAGTGTGAGCCGACATAAACTCACATCGTGGGAGGTAAGGCCCTAGAACTGAAAACTGTTCTGAGAACATCTCCCTTTACCCGTTTCGCTTTGTGATTGAAAGCTGTTTAGTTAGAACAGACCTTCCTAGGGGAAGCAGCTGTATTTTGTTATATCTAGCTCTTAAAACTCACTTCACGGTTTTGCTATTAGCCTATATAAAGGCAGAGAGATAAAATAAAAACCTCTTGTAAGGCAGGGGGATGAGGGAGATAGGAGAGAAAAGTAAGATGAGTTCTGCCTCGTTATTTTCAAATGCCTGGTGGGAGCATGCAGCTCATTTTCAAAGGTTGAGAACAGGCATCTTAAAGACATTGCCAATTAAGAGGAAAGGAAGCCAGGGGCTGATTTCAGAGTCTCAGATGCATTGGGAGAGAGTGACCACAAGCAGGTCTATGCATCCCGGAAGTCTGTGAAAACACTGAAGCTGACAATTAGAAGGTAAGATTACTTACCAGTAACCAGAGCCTGAGAGATGCATTGTCCATAGGTGCTTCCACGCTATGCTTCACTCACGTGCTGTGTAGTTTCACAGTCCTTTTTCACCAAAGCAATACTTCCATGCTTGATGCACGAATAAGTCACTAGCATGCGTCATACAGCTCAACTAATACCTCTTAACTATAGAGGCTCAGAGCTGTCAAAGGGCTACAGAAAGTGAGGAAGCAGAGGGAAGTCGTATGTACATAGAAGTAATAATTTTAAAGAATATCCATGCCTCGTAACTTTTTTCATCTTACTTGTATTGCAGGTAAATTTAGGTTACTGCTTGACGTCCAACTTTTCTGCTCGAATTCTGATTCCACATCCTCAGGTCCTACAGGAGGCTGTCTCAGAATCTTTCAGAGGAACAACAATCTATCAAAGGTTGTGATCCATTTTAAGTACTTAATTTTTTTCATATTTATGTTGCCTGGTTCAGTTGCCTCAGAGTACAGTTTATAAACAGAGAAAAGATTAAGTGTCATAAAATTAACCCTTGCAGACTGTTACATTTATAATCAGTATCAAGAAAAGGAAGGGGTTGTTGGGTTGAAAAGAAGTTAAGTCTTCAGACTGGGGTCATCATTTCTTCCTCTTCATCTGAGGCTGACAGAAAAAGATGAATGTGTCCTGTGTAACATTTTGAAGGCTCTGTGAAACTGCTGAACAACAGTGCTGAGTATGCCCTTGCACGGTTCAGCACAAACCAAGCTTCAGTGTTGTGAATACAATCCAAATTCACCTGGGCAGGGGGACAGCCTTATAATCCTGAATTCCTGCTTCCACTTGTCTGGAGTTCCACAGGACATTGGCTAAAAGACAGCCAGAGCTTAAAGCCAATATTCAAAAATAGTGCCTGCCCGCTATCTTGCGCAGCTCCATTTAGTAATGGCAAGACAGCATTCAGTAGAACAAATGTCGTAACTGCAGTGAACTACATTTTAAGACATGCAACTGAAGTTTCCCCCCCACACACACTTTGCTCAAAATGTTTCCTTTAATCTGCTTACATTCTAGATAACATATCAGGTGCCCCTGAAAATCTGTAACCAGAAAATACTGTGATAAAAACTACTACGTCCTGTAACAATTTTATAATCACTTCGGTTGGCTACTTTTGCTATAAGCTCTGTATGAGGTACGACAGAACTAGTGGTGGGTGCTGGAGGGTAAGTGCTTACACTGACCCTTCACACAAACCCTGTCAAGAGAGAATCCTAACACATGCCCCTGAGAGCACCCCAACCATACACGTATAAATGTATGTGACAGCTATAATTAACCATTCAGAATGGGTTGTGAAGGAGCGAACTACTTGCGCCCGGTTAACAACCTGAGAAGCTGCAGCATGCCACATGCCAGTGAACCGAACTGCTGCTGCCATCGCAACATCCGAGGTCAGAAACCAGGGAACCTTTACTCCCTCCCCCATCCGTATCTCCCACAGAGAGGGAAGCTCTGAAGCCCAACCTGTTAGGAAGATAGCAAGAGGTGGGGAGCACAGCACAAGAGATGCTGTTTATGACAAGACAGATGCTCCATCCAAACTATCTCTGAGAATCAAGAGTCTGCATGTAGCTTGGTATGCTCTCAGCATGTACTTGGGACGCGAGGCGTAAAACACCCAACCCTTCTGGTCAGACGTGGGTCAAGAAATTCACAGCTGGCCTACGCTACCAGAGCCAGAAGCTGAGACAAACTCAAAGCAGGAAGATCAGTGTACAAGTCTGAAAGAAATTGCCCAGGCTGTTACAGTAAATGACTTTTATTTTTAAAAAACCGAAATAACCGTGAACATATTAACAGGCCTGCAGGTGGCACTACAGTACAGCTGGATATAAGGTAGATACATTTCCCCATGTACCCGGACAATGAAATCCATTGCATCAATGCTGACATTAGTAAATTCTGAATACAGTTCTATCAAGCAGGAACATTTTACTTAAAATAGTTCTGGACAAAGTTGACACAAAGTTAACTTCTCCTTCACTCTGGAAAGGATAGATGTTTTCAGCTAGCACTGGTATTGGGTGAACTATTGCCTGCAGTCACCAGTGCAGGGAGAGATGTACAACATCTCCACGTGAGAACAGAGTTTATACTCCTTTTTACTTCTCATTCTGAGGAAGCAGGGTGGTGTAGGGAGAGGGGGAAAAGATGGGTGAGGAATATTGACAAGGGAGGTGGGGTGGCAATTTCTATTCGCTCTCCTTTGGCTGTTTTTGTGCTATTTTGGACTGCTTTCTAAAAATCACTTCTTGATTTTATTGAAAGGAAGACTAAATGTAATGCGCCTTTCCTTGAAAATCCAGGAACAGTTGTGGTACTTCAAAAATACTAAAAATATCTACTTTCATGAAATATTAACTGTTTCACTACAAACCTAGTTTTTCACTAAATACACAATTCTCCTATTTCTGGAGTCTCCTGGGGAAAAAAAAGTGGGTTCTCCCTTTATTTCTGCAACTCTACAGTGTATAGAGAAATGGCTACAAGAAGGGGAGTGCAGAGAATAGCTTTATTCTTTTCCTTGGCCTGTATCTCACATGGGAAGTTTGCTTAAATTTCTGCAGCTGGGCTACTGTTGGTCACACTCCTTCAGCAGCTATCAACTAAGTCTGCAGTAGGACAACCCACCTCCACCACATTCCTTCTAACTTCGTGGAGACTAACTAGGCACGAGGAAAAAAAAAATCCACGCTGTTTATACCATTTCTAATCATAATATGCAGGAACACCAAGTGGTTTCCATGTTCTTCCAATTTGCAAAAGGCCACAGGAAAGGGACATGGCACCTTTCGTTATAATCCGGAATTCTGCATGTAACAGTGCGACCTTCCATTAGATCTTCAGTGTTGAGGCAGTGTAGAAAACAGTGGCTGAAGAGTGTGTGTAATACTGACCACACCAGCTCTTAGTGAGCAGCCTCTACTCCTGCAGAGGCAGTCATGTGCAGTCCCTGTATATACTGTGAGCAAAAGGCTTACTTCACAGGACGCTTGGAATTAGCAATTCCTATGATCTAGCTAGTTTGGATTCATGAGCTTTCAGTGTGCCAACAGCATCTTTCACTGCATGGTAGATAATGTTCTTCACCTGTAAAAGGAAAAAAACCAAAACAACTTCTAAAGACTGACAAGGAGATTCTCACATACTTAAGCAATCAACTTTGACAGCTGAATTTATAACAGTTGGCAAGAATACACAAAGTATATACTGTAACTGCTTCAGGGTATCAACAGCACAAATTTTAACTGTCGCAGACAACAAATATTTTGGACACCTGCACTAATTTACTAACTCATTTACTGGTCACACAGCAACATATATTTACTTATGTTCTTTTAAGATGAACTCTCTTTCGTGAGAGCTAGGGGGAAGTACGCTATGAAGTCAGGCATGTGCATTTATTTTGAAGAAGTCCTTGTGATCCAAGTCACTTACAGACTTAGGTGAATCGAACCCAAAAGGAACGAGAAAGTCATTGGTTTAACCCTGTGTAAATTAAGATGATGGAACATCTGATCTTGCTTGCCTTTCTGGAAGATGTCATTTGCAACCTATTCATTTACGGAAACACTTCCCCATCTGTATCGCTACAGCTGAAGAGGTACAGTGTTAGAAGCTGGATCCCCACAATGAGAGTTGATCCTGCTTCTGCCTTCCTTTAAAATCCTGTGCAAATCCACGTAGAAATCTAAAGTAATTTTTCACTGAATTGTTTGAGAGAATTAACATGATAAATTCTGACATTCTTGGATGACATACTGGAGAATGGCTATATACTGAGTACTCACTTTTGCAAGAACGGCCATTCTGCAGATCTCCACCCTCCTTCATTTTCCATGCATGAGATTACTAATACATAAAAAATGCTGACAACAGAATTTGCAAACTAAATGGATACTAACTCTTCAGAAGCATATGTAGGTGAAATAAGAAAAGGTGTCCTATGGTCTTCTCTCTGTAGAACTTACTGTCTTATACACAATTACTACTTCAGTGCACAATACGTTCCCTGCATAATTATTAGTTTAAGCAGTCACGTTTCTTCAAACCAAAACACATTTCATTTTGCTGTTTGGGACTAATTTAGAATCACAGAATCATTTGGGTTGGAAAATACCTTTAAGATCATAGAGTCCAACCGTAAACCTAACACCGCCTAGTTCACCACTAAACCATATCCCCGTTTAAATAAGCAAGCCTTCACTTTCAGAGGAATTTTCCTTTAGGCAATAAAGAAATAAATACAAGTGTCCCTGGTCAAATAAACATATTTCTTCAAAACAAAGCACTGCTTTTTCCTTTGTGATAGGGGTTTTTTTTCTGCAATGCTTCACTGGCATTCAGGATTCAGTCATTTAGAAACTTACAAATACCAACGCATGCATTAGTCCAATAGCGGGAAGTTCTCTGGAAATCCAAAAGTTTATTACTAATTTTTGCTTACATAATACTGAAGACATAGGTGCATTAATTATTTTTTAAATACTTACCAAATGAGAACCTCCAAAGTTGTGGAAAGTTGTTATTTTTTTCTTAAATCATTAGGCACACGTTTCTAGTACTGAACAAAGCTGGCAAAACACAGGATACATTTAATGACTACTGTAATAAAAAGGTTACCTGCAGTTTATCCTCATGGTTTGTATGAGTATTAGACAGGTGCCTGAACTCCTGCGTCAGACGGAAGCAGTGCTTCACATGTTCTGGAGATACAAAATCTTCTGCCACTTTAATGCAGCTGTACAAATTATGGACCTAAAAAAACCCGTATCAAGTGATAGATACATCAAGACTGAACGAACCATACAAACCCCCTTCCACCCTGCTCCCCGTATGTCAGGTTCTTCACATTTACTTATCAGAAACAGGAACTGAACTATTTGATGTCACACTGAATTGTGTCTGATGGTAAAAGCGGAACAAAAGACGTGACATCTCTCACGTTCCCTATTCTCCCACATACACTAGTGTTCCCTAAAGCAAGTTCTCTACTGTTCTCCACACTTTTTTGGAAATTTGTTCCCTTGGCTGAGGTCTCCCTACACAGAAATGTTTTCCCATCATTCACTATTTTTTTTTTAATTCCATCACAGTACTGCACATATCATTCAGGTATTTATATAATTTTTACTAATGTAAGAGTAAGATCCAATTCAAATAGTTCCTGTAAGAACTGCATACGTAGAAAAAGGAACCTAAGTCTGCAATATTAACTAACAGTTATTTTGAAGTCGCAGTTCTGTTGTGTCTCAAATTCAATTCTACTTGTCAATATGGCCTAGAGCTGGCATACTTACCTGATGGGGAGCACCTGCAGGAATGAACACAGCATCTCCAAGGAACTGCACTATTGCCCAGCCTTGTACACCATACTCATCATAGAGTCGCTTACGTAAGGTCTGGTCCAAGTACCAACTTTGGTCGTGAATGGGGTCATGATCTGGGGGATTTTCTTGACCTTGTTCTTCTCCAACCTAGGGCCAAGACATGGGGGGGAACCATGACACAGCACCTTGATGTTGCTGCCTCACAAAAAGCTCTATACCAAAACCCATAACAAACTATTTCAAGGTAGGACATTTCATTAAGCTCATTTAGGTCTTAACTAGTGACGTGTGCATTAGGATGAAGATTCTAGACCAGGCTGAAAGCCTGGTAACATAGTAACTATTGATGTCCTCAAAGACAGCATTAGAATACCTATGCACTTGATGCCGGCAGCAATTTGTATCGTTCAGCGGCTGTAAGCAAGCTAGTTAAGGAATCCCGTGGGCTCAAGCCTCCTTTGTAACCAACATACCTTCCGGAGAAGTTCCCGTATCTTTTCAGCATCCTTGGCAGCATAGATGTGCCACAATGCTCCAGGTTTCTCTCTCCCTTCATGGATTCGCTGCTTTGTTACATCATCAGCATCTCCTTCATCAATTGTTTTCAGAACCTCTGAAAGGGGAATCCACACAAAAGCAATACCATTACAAAGCTTTTCGTTTTTAACATCTAGGAGCGCAAGGAGCATTTTGAGCTGCTAAATCCAGTCACATTGCAACTGCTGCATCATACAGCACTGTTTCTAAGCACATCAAGCTTCATTTTAACAAAATTCAGGAAATGTCTCAATTGACATCTAATCACAAAGTTCAGTCATGAACTCAAACTGAACTAACTACAGCAATTCAAATACAAGGAGAAGAAAGAGTAACGTATCACCATTTCTCCTCCTTTCTCCAGGGAGATATCTAATTTGCAGCAAAACCCTGCTGCTTCCACACAGCTGGGAACCAACGAAGCATTACTGCACTTTTAAATATGTGCTGCAGATGCACCAAACTGCCTCGTATACTTGGGTTATATCGCATAGATATGACAAGCTTCAACAATAAAAGGTACAGTCTTCTTTCTCACACACAATTGATTTTTAAGGGACAGAAAATAGCTTTCCTCAAACATTACCATCATCGTGGGTCCCTTCCCCAATGGGAATCCCAACGTACACCATGACATTAACAGCATCAGACACATCCAAGTGCAGGTTTGTGGTACCAACTCGTCTGTCTTCTGCAGTAATTAAGCCTACAATAACAGTGTAAAATAAAATCAAATTCTATTTAAGCTGTTATAGAAACAACCTGCCTAAAACATCTTTCTAGAATGCTAACTTTACACAGCAAGGAGAGCAGAAACCAATGTCAAAAGGCAGCTGAAGTAGTTATTTTCATATCTGTGTAGCATAAGTTAGAAGTTTACTGATAACTAGTGTTTTTATTTTTACAGGAAATGGAAGTAGCAAATATAGTTCACCCGAGTCATGAGAAAACAAGCATTTTAAAAACAAAGCCCGAACTTACGCTTTACAATTTTGTCTCTCTGAAGGTCATTTATACAGTCAGTAGCAGGAAACTTAGCTTTCCTAATACGATGTCAGTAGGCATTCTTTGGCACTGTTTTCCTTTGCTCGGAGGTATAAGAGAAATCCCGACTGCTCTAAGTAGCATTAGCATCACACTGTGTGCAGCAAGTCACTGGACTGATACAAGTATAAGCCTCTAGCAGTTCATTATTTTCCCACACTCAGCTGTAAAATCCATGTGGTCAGTTGAATTCACAGCAGTTATTGTCCAACTCGTCATTAACAATTCAGATTACAACTGAGTAAGGAAAAACACCTGGAGACTCTCAAGTGCTTATACCTTTATACACTGGATGATCTTAGCCCTCTCAAGTGCCTATGAGTAACGGAGAAATATTTGAAATGTTTGCTGCTTAATTCTTTCACCTTCTCATACAACACATTCTTCTCTTTTCCTCTGACCCTTCAATAGCACTCTCTACTTTTGCTTTACCATCTCCTCGAGCAAGTAACATGGGGAAAAAAATTAAAACATTAAAAAAATCTTTGTATCAGCAAACACTAACGTAAGTATAACCCCAAGACTAGCGGTTATGTTTTGGGATCACCATTGTACTTATCTCTTTTCTATTTAAAATACAGGTTTCTAGGGACACTCAACTCATTGTACAGCACCTATCGTAACAGACTAGAAACAGTAGCGAATTTAGACAGTTCGTAAAATGAACTTTAAGAAAGCACAACTGAAATGCAAACATGGATAAACACAGTATCTAGGTTCAAAAAACAGGCCAAATTCACAAAAGATAGGTTAATTACTGAACTCAAGTAAGGGCCCTTACAACCTCCACCCCAAAACTGTGCTTTGCCAGATGCAGCAGCATACAATTTACTAAGTGTCATTCTTTCCTTAATTATTTGCTAGTGGTCTAAGTCACACAGAGTATGCTGGGGAATACAAATACAACATCAATGGCAAGTCTTATGTTAAAACAGTTCAGGTATTTATATATAAAAATTGGTCAATATTTAAGGGTCCTTTACACACAAAATCCATCGAAGGGAGTAAGATTTCTTCACGGTTAACTTCTGTAAACAGTCCTTTTAGTTAGGTAACCGAGTATTGCTTTGAGAAACAAGCTTCAGTCACAATTTTTCTATCTTAATGCTTTAAAATACGAAGCACATGAAAGACTTTACCACACTATTGAGAGCTTTTTTCCACCACATACTCAGAAAACAAAGCCCTATATTTACAACCAAAATACATTTAATATTCTAGAAAAGTTACTCTTATTCACCATAGACAGAATTACTGTTTTTAAATCTAGGTCCGCCCTTTAATTTGTCTGTAAAGCAGTTAAGAGCAAGAAGATACAGAATTGTATTTGAAGACAGACCTAGCTAGTTTTTTTCTATTAACTTGAAAGTAAACCAAGTGTAATACTTTCTCTCTTTGGACCAAAATCTACACATCTAAGAAGGATCAAACACAGGAGGGTTACATTCTGTGCTAATAAAACACTGTCAACACTCCCTCCCCAAACTCTGATACAAAGGAAAAGAAAAAATTGATATTTAAGATAAATTCAACAAAATGAATCCATTCCTTCCATTACTAGCAACTAGCAATACATGCAGACAAGTCAGCCATCACTGATTACCTTGCTTGTTCTTGCACTCTTTTATATATATATTTATATATTTTTATATATATATATGTATGTATATTTTGGGTTTTTTATTGCATTATAAGCTCTTCGATGTACAATCTTCTTCACTCAACTTACATGTTAAGTAATATATAAACTGAACTACTGAACACCTTTAAATACTGAATAAGCTCAATTTGGCTAGGTTTACAAACCTCTATTTTTTTAAACTCTTATTTGTGATGTTATACTGCTAAAAAACCCAAATAACCCCACAAACACCTTCTCAGAACTGCAACGTGTTGGTTTACAGCTTAAGTCTAATCCACATTTGGTTACTGAGCTAAAACATTTTTAAAAAAAGACGAAACAGTGAAAAAATCTTTCATGTCCTCACGTGAGTTGTTACTGCAAGTATATCAATAATTGGAATGCAAAACCATAAAAAACTCTGTACCTCTGTCTCAAAATATTCAGAGAACTACAGTAGTTTCATTAGTGTAAGTTTGCTTCCACATATTTGCTTTGCAACATTGCTGCAATTTTTCCTGATTAGTAGCGCTTGACATTTTTCAGAATACAAAAAGAGCAATTACTTTATTTACCTTACTCTGAAGTTGCAAAAGTACGTAATTCCAAATCAATTGGTTACTTAAAAGTATCCTGAAACTTTAACAATCATTTGTTTTAAATTAAAAGTCTCCAAAACCTGCTTTTGGCCATGACCTAAAAGTCAGTACATTCAGGAACTGAAATAATTCAAGTTGATATGACATGCATTAATTGTTTTATATCCACCACACTCTGCTATATTGACAATCATTTGAAAATTTAATGTTTCACATCCCCATGCGGAGTATGTGTTCAGACAAAGGCTTCCTCCATTTGTATGCTATTTGTCTACTATATAGTTACAGTCTTAAGAGGCAAAAAACCTATCAGGTAGCTGAACGTGGGGACAGTTCTGTCTTGCGTGCTGTCTGTGGTCTATGTTGCTAGACATGAATGAAGCAAAATACAACCCTGGTCGCAAACACGAACATACAGATGAAAGTGGCCAGAAGGTGGCTCACTGTTCTCTCGAATGCATCAATTGGTCTCAAAAAGTTACTAACTTCTGCTTGAACCCTGTATGGATATTTTGCTTATATGTATTAAATAACAATTGTTTGCAAACTTATCGTATGTACATTTCTTGAACACCACAAGGCAAAAAAGGGCACAACCTGGGAGTGAGGACTGGCATAGGAATAGATCACAGGACCAACTGAAAAAATGACCGTGTGCTCCAGGATAAGCACTGAGTTTTGATCAATGACACAGCCTTACATACACCCTAAGTACAATAAAGAGTCACAAAAAACATCATCTGCAGAGCTATTCTCACATACCATAGGCATTGTACATTTTGGGACCCAAGTCAGGACGGACAAAGTAGCTTGGCAGCCTAGAAGCCAAATTCAGTCTGCCATCCCTCTTGGTATATTCAGGAAGAGGAAGATTTTCCATCAAGTCCTCAAACCTAGCGAGCAAAAAGAGAACAAAGCGTGTTTTCCTCCTGTAGTGCCTACAGCAGTCCTGTAGGCATCGATACTAAGGTTTACTTACCTCGTAGGCATCATATCCCTAAAGTCCTCCCCTGGAGGCCAATCCTTTAACTTTAGTACCATTGGCTGACCATCATCTGACCTGAGCCGTTCTGCAAGAAACAAATTAAGAGTTCTTCATGTAGTATCTTTTTACCACAGCCCATCACCTTGTTTAAGCTGCAAGTCTTCTGTACCAAGACCTCTTACATTGCACAGCAGAATGGACCCTGATTTTTCTTTGGGCTTCCAAGCATTATCATAGTATGACCAAACAACAGTTTAACAATTAGACATATATATCATTACCTATTGCGGAAGTTTGAAAGATCTTACACAGCTGTTTAGTTTTAGAATAGTTTTTATTCTGCTTCGAAAACAAGCCTTTCCAAAGCATTCCGCCTTACTAATTTTACCGAAGTCTAAGGGAGCTTTATCTTTCATTTCAAGAGGAGTTGTGCTTCTATAAAATTAAAGTTAATGGTTCATGCTCTGAAATCAACACTAACCTCAGTATAAAGTAAGAAACCATGGTACACCACACTCAAAAAGCTAAATGGCAGGTGGTTACTGAGGAAGACAGGTTTTAGTTTTTTAAATTCTTCTTCGCTGGAGGCACTCAAATCAGCAGGGTGCTGAATTCAAGCATTTGTTCTTCACTTCAAGAGTCGTAAGCAAGTCCTGACTGGTAACAGAGAAAGCTGGTAGCACAGAAAGACGACATTACGTACGCAACAGTGGATGCACAACATGACAGCACTGACCACATCAACTGCTGTTTGTTACAGTGGCCGAGAGAGCGCATCTGCAAGTGGTACGTGCAGCAGCTTGGAAGGCTCAGGATAACATTTAGAGAGAAACAAAGTTCATGCTTCTACCAGATTCTTCACAGCCCTACATGAAGCCACCACCTGGAAAACAGGATGTACTGCAGTCTGACACCTTTCACATCCCCTTCAACCCAGAAAGTACCATCCTTCACCACCTCCTACCTTACCAAAGATTGTCAGCCAAACAAAAAGCAACTGATCTCACCCAGACCTAGCAGAGCTGCTGACAGCACCAGAAGAGAAAGCATTTCTAAGAAAATAGGACTTGGAGACCTGTGACTCACATCCGTGTTGATATATCAACAGGTTACAGAAGATAGCCTTAGTCTGCAATATAAAAAATGATTTTATTGAAATTAAAAGGAATTAAGAACTGCAGATATGTAAACCAAAGTGTCTGATTTAAAGAAAACAAATTTCGATGAGCTATGTAATTGAGAGAGGTAAGTGAGCTGAAAAGCTCAAGGACTTAAATTTAAAGATGTTTCAGAACTTTCCACATTCAAGATTTTGAACTCATCAAGGATCTTTGTTGCAAACAAGGAGAAGACACTTGTAGGAAGGGTATACAGAAAGGACAGAGTGAAGAGCTACCTGGCGGAAAACATATGGTCTGACAAATTACACGAAACTGGACAAAACCCAGAAAACATCTGATCAGCAAAGAAAAGCAGGTCGAAGAAGGATCAAAACAGAAAGTCAGACCTGCCAAAAGTCCACTTAAAACTCAAACATATTAAAGGTAAACAGCAGAAGATTAAAAGTAACTGAAGTATCATATAGAATAATTAAGGGATTATCTCAATACCACCTCCACGTGGCTGTTCTACATCTCTTCGATAACTTCACGTAAGTGTGGGGCAGGGGGGAAACCAGCCACATATTTGAGAAATCTAAAATTCATGTAATGCAGAAGTCAAGAGTCATTATGTAATTTGCAAACAGTTTTCATATGAGTTAGTATGTGAAATCTCTGGACTAGTAGCAAATAATACTCTTCTAAATTGGGGATCGCACATGGCTGAAAAACACTAAATAAAATGTATTCAGAAGAAACTAGCAAAAGTGGTCAGGTTTTTCAACCTAGATCGCTAACACGTCTCATCTAAAGTGTGGTAAAAAGGCATTGTCCAAAAGAAAGGCAGCGTGTGATTTTGCTGAAAGGAGCATACCTGTCTGGAAACAAACTACAAGTAACATTTCTCAAAGATAACCTGACCTATACAAATATACTATTTTCATGACTGATCCTAGCACAAAAGTGAAGAGTTTGTGAAGTTTCCCAATTACCATTAATACACAGAAAGACCACACCATTATATCCTTCTAGGCAATCTATTTCTGAGTAATAACAGAAATAGTATGAAATTTAACAGTACAAAATACAAGAGACTGTACTTGGAACCATATAAGAACAAGTTAAAAGTTGGGCGCTCTTTGACTGGAAAATGTCTAGGGAAGGTAATATTCTTGGTCTACAAGTTTATCATTTTGTTCGATGTGAACAAACGTGCCATTAAGTCATCCAACAGTTCACCATTCCTGCTATGTGCACATAGCAATAAATACAGAAAACGTTTCATACGCAACACTAAAATCAGCAATATTGCAATGAACTGTTACAACTCTAACATCTGTAAAGACAAGATGACTCTGATCTAGGTATATACAATCTAAAATAGAGCACTCTGCTTTTCAGAAGCTCTTTAATCTGGCCAGTTATATCCCCAGGAATTTTAACTGGGTAGTTTCCACATCCACACTTGACAGAACGTTTTCTCAAAGAACTCAAGCATTAAGTAATATGTTCTCACATGAGGTACACATACAGCATTGCTATTCATAATACACATAAACATGTATTTGTACTCACAGATGATCTACTATAAAAATAATGTGCAGTGTCAAGTTTACTTAGTTGATGTATTCCACCAAGTCTGAGTTTTAGCATCAAAAGCCTCAGTCTGTTTTAGCTCTGCAAGTTCCCTTTAGTTTTACAATAAGCATTGAGGTTGGAAGGAGAGTAAGGGTAGGCAAATCACTTACTGTCTTCATAACAGTAACCAATGGTTAATTTCACTGAGGAAAGTTTGAAAAAAAAGTAGTTTCCCATGAAAGGGATCATCTTTTGACACATGAAAGTAACACACACCAACACGCTGTAGTACAAAGTTTTCTTGGGCAGCCCTGCCCTAATCTTCACCAATGAACTATTTTCTATTTTCTAGGGTGCGTTACATCTAAGGAGCAATGGCTTCTTTGGATGAGACTGATAGCTATTTGTTGGGGTTTTTTAATGATTATTTTTTATTTCTTGAGGAAATAGGTGGAAAAGGAGGAGTTGAAGGTAGCAAGACAGACTGCTCAGTTAAACTAGTCAGCCATAGATATTACTTACTAGATATTATCTCAAAGCCATCCCAGAAGTCACGCACTTTCACGTCTGAAATTATGGCACAGTTCCTGCAGTTCACCAAATCTACATCTTGATCTCCAAATTCCAGGCTGAAAGCTTCTGGTTTCCAAAGCTCTGACTTCAACTTCTTATGGACACCAGATACCAGCACGGGCTGAGAATACAAAGATGAATGCTTACTCCACCATAACCAAATTTCTTACACATGCAGCCAAACTTTCTTAAGAGCTGAGACTCCTCGCTACCATCATACAAAAGACACCACAAATCTGTTTTCATCCATGTCTGGTTTTTGTGCATCAAACAAATAACCAGAGTCAAAGCAAACTTCAGTTCCAGGCCATGAGCAGTTGCCTTAGAAGTGGTATTACATTAGACTTACTAAGACAAGTGTATTATTAGGTCTACATGGCAAGGTATCGGTGGCAGGGGTGGGCTCTATGAGATGAGGCTGGAGCTGCCCCGTGCTGGAGACAGATAGTTCCAACCTGGCTCCAACAGACCCATCACTGGCCAAAGCTGAACCCATAACTGATGCTGGTGGCACTTCTGTGACAATAAGAAAGGATAAAAAATGCTCCGCCGCTGCTGGAGGGTGGAGGGGCAGGGGAGGGAGTGGGGAAGGAAGCGAGAGAAACAACTCCGCAGACACCAAGATCAGTGAAGAACAAGGGGGAGGAGGTGCTCCAGAAATTCCCTTGCAGCCCACAGAAGAGACCACGGTGGAGCAGATATCCACACTGCAGCCCACGGAGGACCCCACACTGCAGTAGAGGGAGATGCCCTAAACAAAGCTGCAGCCCATGGAGAGCTGTGGCCCTTGGAGAGAAGCCCGTGCCAGAGCAAGTTTTGTGGCAAAAATGGTGGCCCATTGGGGACCCACACTAGAGCAGTCTATTCCTAAGTACTGCAGCCCATGGAGAGGGCCTACACTGGAGCACTTTGTGAAGGATGGTACCCTGTGGGAGGGACTCCAAACTGGAGCAGGGAAAAAGTGTGAGGAGGAAGGAGCAGCAGAGACAAAGTGTTATGAACTGACCGCAACCCCCATTATTCTCCATCCCCACTGTGTTGCTTGGTGGGGGGGATGAGGAGGAAGAAGAGTCGAGGATGAAGGAGTAAAGTTGAGCCTTAGGAAGAAGGAGAGGTGGGTGGGGGTAAGGTGTTTCTAGCTTTGTCTTTGTCCTCCACCATCCTACTCTATTTTTAATTGTCAATAAATTAAATTACTTTCTCGCAAGTTGAATCTGTTTTGCCCATGACAGCAATTGCCAAGTGGTGTCCCTGGCTTGCCGTTACCCACAAACTTTGCCACCTTATTTCCTCCCCCTGTCCTGTTGAGAAGGGGGAGTGAGAGCGCAGCTGGGTAGGGGTCTGGCAGTCACCCAAGGTCAATCCACCTGTGGAAGTACAGTGGGTGTTGAGTCCCACCACCTCTCCTTTTTTTAAGCACAAACAACTACCACTAGAAACAGCAGTTGTAGTAAAGCCTTCTCATGTGAAATTTTCATATTCTGATATGAATTTTTAACTGCTTCACTCATTTTCATGTATAATCATAAATCATCATTAATTACCTAGTACAAAACCAAGTAGCAGAAAAGGGCCTGTTCACTTGCAAAAGGGGTTTCAAGTGTTTAGGCTAACCATGTATATACATTCCACATCAAGATTTGAGTGGCCTCCCCCAGAAAATGCTCAAGGCATTTGCTAAACTAACAATACTAGGAAAACATATACCAGACAATCCTTCCAACACCGGCCAGACCTTGTCAGTTCCTCTCACACTGCAATCTCTAGAGAGAGTTACAGGACTTGAGAGAAAAGAAAAAGAGAGTATGAAGTGAACTTGCACATGGACTATCCTACTTGAAAACTCTAGGTTTAGTAACTGCTACCTATNACCAGCACGGGCTGAGAATACAAAGATGAATGCTTACTCCACCATAACCAAATTTCTTACACATGCAGCCAAACTTTCTTAAGAGCTGAGACTCCTCGCTACCATCATACAAAAGACACCACAAATCTGTTTTCATCCATGTCTGGTTTTTGTGCATCAAACAAATAACCAGAGTCAAAGCAAACTTCAGTTCCAGGCCATGAGCAGTTGCCTTAGAAGTGGTATTACATTAGACTTACTAAGACAAGTGTATTATTAGGTCTACATGGCAAGGTATCGGTGGCAGGGGTGGGCTCTATGAGATGAGGCTGGAGCTGCCCCGTGCTGGAGACAGATAGTTCCAACCTGGCTCCAACAGACCCATCACTGGCCAAAGCTGAACCCATAACTGATGCTGGTGGCACTTCTGTGACAATAAGAAAGGATAAAAAATGCTCCGCCGCTGCTGGAGGGTGGAGGGGCAGGGGAGGGAGTGGGGAAGGAAGCGAGAGAAACAACTCCGCAGACACCAAGATCAGTGAAGAACAAGGGGGAGGAGGTGCTCCAGAAATTCCCTTGCAGCCCACAGAAGAGACCACGGTGGAGCAGATATCCACACTGCAGCCCACGGAGGACCCCACACTGCAGTAGAGGGAGATGCCCTAAACAAAGCTGCAGCCCATGGAGAGCTGTGGCCCTTGGAGAGAAGCCCGTGCCAGAGCAAGTTTTGTGGCAAAAATGGTGGCCCATTGGGGACCCACACTAGAGCAGTCTATTCCTAAGTACTGCAGCCCATGGAGAGGGCCTACACTGGAGCACTTTGTGAAGGATGGTACCCTGTGGGAGGGACTCCAAACTGGAGCAGGGAAAAAGTGTGAGGAGGAAGGAGCAGCAGAGACAAAGTGTTATGAACTGACCGCAACCCCCATTATTCTCCATCCCCACTGTGTTGCTTGGTGGGGGGGATGAGGAGGAAGAAGAGTCGAGGATGAAGGAGTAAAGTTGAGCCTTAGGAAGAAGGAGAGGTGGGTGGGGGTAAGGTGTTTCTAGCTTTGTCTTTGTCCTCCACCATCCTACTCTATTTTTAATTGTCAATAAATTAAATTACTTTCTCGCAAGTTGAATCTGTTTTGCCCATGACAGCAATTGCCAAGTGGTGTCCCTGGCTTGCCGTTACCCACAAACTTTGCCACCTTATTTCCTCCCCCTGTCCTGTTGAGAAGGGGGAGTGAGAGCGCAGCTGGGTAGGGGTCTGGCAGTCACCCAAGGTCAATCCACCTGTGGAAGTACAGTGGGTGTTGAGTCCCACCACCTCTCCTTTTTTTAAGCACAAACAACTACCACTAGAAACAGCAGTTGTAGTAAAGCCTTCTCATGTGAAATTTTCATATTCTGATATGAATTTTTAACTGCTTCACTCATTTTCATGTATAATCATAAATCATCATTAATTACCTAGTACAAAACCAAGTAGCAGAAAAGGGCCTGTTCACTTGCAAAAGGGGTTTCAAGTGTTTAGGCTAACCATGTATATACATTCCACATCAAGATTTGAGTGGCCTCCCCCAGAAAATGCTCAAGGCATTTGCTAAACTAACAATACTAGGAAAACATATACCAGACAATCCTTCCAACACCGGCCAGACCTTGTCAGTTCCTCTCACACTGCAATCTCTAGAGAGAGTTACAGGACTTGAGAGAAAAGAAAAAGAGAGTATGAAGTGAACTTGCACATGGACTATCCTACTTGAAAACTCTAGGTTTAGTAACTGCTACCTATGTTCAAATGACAGTTCACACGTCTATACAAGTTTAAATCAATTCCAAGCTGTGCCCTATACATTAACAATGGTCTGAAGGTGGATCTTTGGTTTATGCACACGAAGACCTCTGTACAACATTGCTTAAAAACACTCCAGTAACTAATCACTGCTTCACCTGGATTGCCCAATGGCCTCTAATAGGAGTACTACCCATTTTAGTCCCTAAGTGAGGACAACTATTCATTCAGAAATGAAGAAAAAACCTAACTTTGGAGATAACAGAAATGGCCTTGGTTCTCAAATATGACACCACATAGACCTTAAGTTCTAGAAGGCAGCAACGAAACCTCAACTCCAGAAGAGTGGGGTTTAAGAAAACTAAAAGGGCTTGTTACTTTACTCCTGTCATCTCCGGG